>JAMLFT010001984.1:0-27749 GCA_026544285.1 Pachyrhizus erosus | reverse complement strand
AAAAAAAAGAATTCTTATTCTAATTTGTATAGGAAAAAAAAAAGAATTCTTATTCTAATTTGTATAGGAAAAAAAAAGAATTCTTATTCTAATTTGTGTTGAAAAAAAAAAAGAATTCTTATTCTAATTTATATAGGAAAAAAAAAAGAATTCTTATTCTAATTCTTTAACAATGTATATTTTTTAATTTCTGATGTTAACGTTGATATTTGATAGTAAATATTAAAAAAATTATTTAAAAAAGTTAAATAAAAAATATCTTATTTAAAAAAAAAACATATAACTCAACTGTTTTTTTTTTTCGGAACTGAACTCATGTGTGCAGTCATAGTACCGAGAAACAAAGAGTCGGTGAAAAATTAAAAGACGCAGAAAAAATCATAAGTGAGGACACATTTATTATATATTTTGAGTTACGTACGTAGGAGCACATATTCTAAAGCATTTTGGGTTTCTGTATATTTATTTTCTGCGAAGCAACGCGACCCAGATTGCACTTTCCTTGTTTTCTTCGTGTCCGCGCCCTGACACAAGAACAACAAGGTATGCTACTGTGTCCCTATGTTTAGCTGTTCTATCTTCAATTTCACTATCATCACAAAAACGTGAACTCTAGCAATGTTGTTGCAAAACCTGCTTCTTGTCTTGTGGCAAAAATAAACAAATTCTTATTCCAAAGGTTGTGTTTTTGTGTGTGTTCTTTTGCTGGGTATGTTTGTTTTTTTTTTTTTCTTTTTTTGGTTTGTTCAACTGCATGTGCTTCTTACCCATTTGTCTCTTTTAAGTTCTCTCTCTAACCGTGTATGAAAATTTTATTTTTTGTTGTTTCTGATTTCTGAATTTTTCTTACTCTGTTGGAAGTTTTGTATGATATTTCTCTTTTTTCTCAAACCTCCACCTTCTGGGGAGAGGGAAAGAGGGGATTTTTAGTTTGTTTTTTGGAGTGAATTTCCTGTATTTTACATTAATGTTTAATGCTCATTTATTAAATAAAAGTTTGCATATGCTAAGCTTGGAATTTGGTTCTGCATATTTAGTTCATGGTTGTTGATAATTTTCAGATCGGAAGCCTGTTTACGTTGATTTAGAATGTTAAAGATGGTGGTGTTTTATGCCTTTTTTAGCTTTGTTGTATCGTTGTTTTTAATCAAGTGTTGCTACTGTTTCATTTGATCACATTTTCCACTTTCATTCTTTGACTGATTGCGGCGGGAAAAGTAGTTTTTTTTTTAATTTAATATCTTTCTGCTTTTCTTACAGCGGCATTTCAATGGCAATTTGTATTCCTGCTGGAAGTGGCGCATTGCACTATGGAGCGACAAACTGCAAGGGACACAGCTGTAGAAGGATTGCTTCGGTTTCTGATGTGTCTAACACGAGATTCTTACAAAAAGGTCTTTCATGGTAAGGATTTGAATCCAGGAACTCTATTAATAATTGTTGCATAGCTCACTGCCTGTTTTGATGTCTAAAAAAGAATTCTTGTTTGCTTCTCAGGTGTTAATTATTGAATTGTTTGCATAAGATCATATGATTTTTATTGCTGTTATAACTTTCACATATTGTTTTATTCCCAAGGTCTGTTTAGAAGAATTTGATCTAGGAATCATGCTAGTAGTGATCTCATTTCTTGCTATGATAAAATGCCTTAAAAGGAATGCTGGTTTTCTTTGATAGATTCTACATTTCTTTTTGATGAAATTTGACCTGTTTAAAGAAGTTTGTTTACCTTTCATTTTGGTTGAACTTGCAAAATCTGAAGCATATTCAGCACTGGTTGGCTGGTTAGGGTTGACAAATGGCAATATTGATTTTGATCAAGTTACCATCATGTTTTGTACTTTGTAGCACTTGCACTTGCACAGCATTTACTTAATTTGTTTGAAGCAAAAAGTTGTGGGAGCTGGCTAAAAACACCTCTATCAGTAAAGAAAAAGGTTTTACTATTATTATATGTCGATTTGCTATTTTTACTAAAGTGTTTTGAAGTAGCTTCTGGAAATTTGATCATAAAGACTGAACAAAAAAGGATGTTCACTTTCTGCTTCATTCTTAGCTGAACTAATGATTTTCCATTGTTTTGGGGTGCAAAATTTTAGGTCTAAAGCAGTATCCAAGGTCCTGCAGACACACAGAAGTGGGTTTTCTACACCTCCGCTTCACAGGAATCTGAAACTCTTCAAAGTCATTTCCTCTTGCAAGAAAGATAGTCCCACAAAATACTTTGACTTTACCATCATTGGTAGTGGAATTGCTGGCCTCCGTTATGCACTTGAGGTTGCAAAGTATGGATCTGTAGCTGTCATAACCAAGGCTGAGTCTCATGAATGCAATACTAATTATGCTCAAGGTGGTGTTAGTGCTGTCTTATGCCCTTCAGATTCTGTGGAGAGTCACATGAAGGACACCATTGTGGCTGGGGCATATCTTTGTGATGAGGAAAGTGTCCGGGTATGTTCTGATCCTGTTAAGTTACATAGTAAATCACTCTTACAACCTGATCTAAGTCCTGGAAGGCTGGAACTTAAACTAATTACATCTAAATTTGCTTTAAGCTGCAGATTTTTCATTTTTATGTTGTTTTATGAACTGAATTTTCATCTTTCAATGTATATTCCCATTTGATGATAGTAATGTTCTGTACTAACAACTTACACAAACAAGGTGTTTTCAATTTGAATTGCAATCCATTTACTTGGTTCTTGTTGGCAATTGCTTAGCATGGAATTCTAGTGAATCCTTAATTTACAGAACTAATCAGTATTCTGCTTGAATTCACAGAAAATGTTTATTTTGAACATGCAATAATTTCCATGTACCTTCAGGTGATAAATAATGAATTACTAGGTTTTATGACTGCTGTATTGAGCATTTGATTAACTTTGCTTCTTTCTTTTAGGTTGTCTGTACTGAAGGACCTGAAAGAGTCAGAGAACTAATTGCTATGGGTGCATCATTTGATCATGGGGAAGATGGTAACTTGCATCTAATGAGGGAGGGGGGTCATTCACATCATAGGATTGTTCATGCTGCTGATATGACTGGAAAAGAGATTGAACGAGCTCTACTGAAGGCAGTTATCAACAATCCCAGAATTTTTGTGTTTGAACACCATTTTGGTATAGATCTTCTCACTTGTCAGGTTTGTTCTTTATGGGATTATATTATCTTTTCTTTTAGTACACTAATGATTTTGTAGCATACATGGTATTGCTAGCGTATAGGTGTGTTGACATTTGTGGTATATTTGAAAGTTTAAAATTTCAAGTTCTCGTGGATTTTGTCCTTTTGGAATTGCCACATCCAAATTTGACCTCTTAGAGTATTTTGAAGGGTTTGACATATTCGCTAACTAAAGCATGTCACTGGTGCTGCAGGATGGTTCTGATATGATTTGTCTTGGTGTTGACACACTGAATACTAAAACCCTAGAGGTGGGAAAAGCAATTATGTGTGATTTTTTAGAAGAAAATCACTTCCATCATTGAATATATTTTCTAAAATTTCATTTTTTTAGCTTTTAGGTGATAAGATTTCTTTCAAAGGTGACTTTACTTGCGTCAGGTGGAGCTGGACATATTTATCCTAAAACTACAAATCCTCTGGTAGTCCTCTTTATCAAGAGCTTGAATTCTCTTTTCCCATTTACTGCTTGGTTTATTATTTATTTTAAGTATGAAAGAACATAATCATGATGGAATTAGAATGTTCTATCATTAGTTTATAATGCAATTTTATACAATATCTGAACTCATTAATGATAACACAGTATTATCTTGAAGTAAAAAAATTGAAAAGAAATTACTCTATTTAAGTTACTAATGTGTCATTAATTTACTTGGATGATCCACTATAAATTTTATAATGCATGATCAGGGTATAAATCAAAATCAATGGGCACTGCAGTCTACTTGAAACTAAAAATGTTGAGCTTTAAGTGATTTAATTTACCTATTTTAGTGTTCATAGTACTGAAATGAATCATCCTAATGATCCTATTCTGGTTGCACCTGTAATGTGTCAACTTGTTTTTGCTGTATAACCTGCATTATATGGCTACTCTTATTATTACCATGTTAATGTGACTTACTTTTTCTAATCACAGGTAGCCACTGGAGATGGGATTGCCATGGCACACCGAGCTCAAGCTGTGATTTCTAACATGGAGTGAGTAGATTATATCAAAACTCTTAATTTTTACTGTCTAATGAATATCTCATTGCAGTCATTCTGAATAAACAAAAAGTGCGACTGGTTAAGGATGTCTGTGACAAGTCTTTTCAGTAATTTTGATGACATGAGAGCATGCATAATCAAAATCAACCTAGTTTCATTTCAGTGCAGAATTAAATGAGCAACTTAATTGCCTCCAATGCAGAAGATTAATTAGAGAATTGCATTGGACTTCTAGTGCCCGTATGGGGCATCTTTCTGTAGCCCTGAACTTTTTTTTAATGAATGTAAATCAGCTTACAGTGCTTTAAAGTTAATATGTGATGATCTGTGTAGTATTCTATTTTAAGCTGACATTCACTGGCAGTGTCTGTGTGAGTATGATGGAGCTTATCAGCTTTGTATATCCAATTTCATTCTTGTGACATAGTTTTTACAAAATCATGATTGACCCAGGTTTGTGCAGTTCCATCCAACTGCCTTAGCTGACGAAGGGCTTCCTATTAAACCAACCAAGCCTAGGGAAAATGCATTTCTGATAACTGAAGCTGTCAGAGGTGATGGGGGCATCCTTTATAATTTAGGCATGGAAAGATTCATGCCCTTGTATGATGAGAGGGCAGAGCTTGCTCCAAGGGATGTGGTGGCAAGAAGTATAGACGACCAACTTAAAAAGCGTGATGAGAAGTATGTGCTCCTTGATATAAGTCACAAGCCCAAGGAGGAAATTATCTCCCATTTTCCCAACATTGCTTCTATGTGTCTCCAGTATGGTTTGGACATAACTCGTTCTCCAATCCCAGTTGTTCCAGCTGCTCATTACATGTGTGGAGGAGTTCAAGCTGGTCTCCATGGAGAGACCAATGTAAAAGGTCTGTATGTAGCTGGTGAGGTAGCATGCACAGGTTTGCATGGAGCAAACAGGCTTGCTAGCAACTCATTGCTTGAGGCACTGGTTTTTGCAAAAAGAGCTGTTCAGCCCTCAGTAGACTGCATGAAGAGCTCTAGCCTTGATCTGACTGCATCAAACCTGTGGCCAAGACCGGTTGTGCCTTTGTCACTTGGAAGTAATGTCACAGGCAAAATTTTGTCACTGACAAAGGAATTGAGGACAGAACTGCAATCCATCATGTGGGACTATGTAGGAATTGTTCGGTCCACAATGAGACTAGAAACCGCCGAGCTAACAATTGGTGACTTAGAGGCTAAATGGGAGAAGTGCTTGGTAAAGCATGGATGGAAGCCAACAATGGTGGGGCCAGAGATCTGTGAGATGAGAAACCTCTTTTGTTGTGCAAGGCTGGTGGTCAGCAGTGCCCTTTCTAGGCACGAAAGCCGTGGACTACATTACACTGTTGATTTTCCTTATCTTGAGGAGAGTAAGAGACTTCCAACAATCATTTTTCCAAGTTCACCTATAAACAGTACATGGAGTTCTCGACAATTACACAAGCAGCCCATGTACCAGTAAAGCATCAAATTGTGGCACAATACATATAAATAGGTAGATCTAATTGAAATCTAGCGAAATAAGAACCTGAAGAGAATGCCTTCTCTCCCTTATAGTTTTCTGATTTTTACTTATTCATTGTTTAACTATAGGAAGAAAGTTACTCCCTATAGGTAATTTGGGTCAATCTCAATCAGATGTATCAGTTTCCCGCTGCAATCAAATCTCGAAGATTTTGAATACTTTTATTTTGGTTCTTATATGCTATCATGATTCTCAACATACTTAATGTTCATGCTCAAGAAACATAAGCAGGTGACTAACACTAGACACACTTGACGTGAAGGAAATTAGGAATGTTTGTCATAGGGTTACACCATCATTCACTGTTAATAATAATCAGATTATTAAGAGCAGTGTTACTACTTGTTAGACAGCATTGAACTTTGGAATATGATAATTGCGTGTCTGCAATCTTAATCATTTAGAAAACTCTGAATTAGAACTTGAGTGCTATCAATGACTTGGATTGTAAACGTAAAAATGTATAATAATCAGTACTGAGTATTTTAATAATTGAGATTCTAAAAAGTCTTTGTCAGTCCTAGAAATAGTCGTCCATCCATCAGCTTCGTGACACCATGGCATCTGTTTAGGTTACAAAATGACAATATCTAACCCTTTCTCTTTGTCAGCTTTTATTTCTTCTCTGCTTCTGTTTGTTCTTTCCCACAAGCTCTTAAAAATACTTTACCTTCCACAATTCCCTTGCTAACATTCTCTTCTTCAAAGCTCTACTAGCACCCTTCTCCTCATCCACCTATTCTCACTATTTCAATTTCTTGCTCTGTTTTCTCTCCTTTCCAATCCTCCATCACATGATCCTTTACTCTACAGTGAAAATAAATATAGGATAAGAAACCCTTCTAAACACAAGCTGATTGAAAACAAGGACATAAGGATGCTCAAACATACAAGAAAGTTGTATAATGTCTACATATGCCAGCAACGTTTAATCTCTATATCATTTTACTTTTGTTGCATAAAACCAATATTAACTGTCAAAATTTCCATGAAACACCCCTTCATCTTATTCAAGAAAGACAGTAACTCTTCAATTATTTTATGAATTTAATTGAAATGTACCTATAGTGCAACAAATCTTTTACACCATCCTTCAATTACAAATAAAATAAATTAAAAAAGATCCCTAAAAATATAATCCATTAATCATATTAGTCAAAAAAAAAAAACTTAAGTGGTAACATTAACATATATTTAGAGACTAGAATAATAGAAAGTGCTTAGGTTTAAGGATCTAATAAAATAATTGAAAATTTTAAATATTTATTTGAAGTTTATTTAATTTTAAAGATTAATATGAAAAAAATAACACCTTCAAAAAGATTAAAATAATTGTTTATCTATTATAAATTATCACGTATAATATATTTATTGAGATTTATAATAATTTTTTTATAACTCATCTCAATAATAATTTTTAATTGGTTACAGTATAAAATTTTTAGTCCGAGATGAGAATTAATCTCTTATTTTATATGTGCAAGTTTTGAAGGCTTTCTAACTTTTATGGTATCTTCTCAATGAATTGAATAGAAGGACCATTCATGGCCCATTTCATCACAGAACTGATGCAGCTAATCTCTGAGCATCATTGATGGCTGCTGTCTGACCCTTCACCGCCAATCATTTAACCTTATCCTTCACTCTGAAGTTGTGAATCAATTTGGTGTGCCTTCTCATTAAAGAAAGAGAAGGAGCAATAAAATGCGTTTGAATGGTTAATCAATAGACTAAGATAAGATACAAGCATTAATAATTGCAAATAAATTATTGTCATTGAAGGATTTGATGACTTTTGCTCTAACTTCGTGCAAATTAATATTATGAAGTCATCCTCGATTAGGAATTTCAGAGCTTCTGTCCACCATCCTCGTTTAGGACATCAAGCAAAAGTGCTTTTGTTGTTTGCATTTGAGTTTGATTAAGAGAGATTTGATTGCCACGTGTTTGTTTCATTTTTATTAATATTTTGTGTTTCTTTTTCATTTTTTCGATAGTTATGTTTCTTTCTCATGATACAAGTTATTGGTTTATGTGAAAATATTGTTACATACAAACAGAAAAGGGCCCAGCGACCCAGAATTCAAAATTTGGTACAAGGTTCAAACTGAAGTAAAAATCGAATAAGGTAAAATTTTATTAAATTATTTATTTGATCTTTATATAATTGTCTTCATTTTAAGTTTTAATTTGTACATGAGAAGTTTTTTTAATGCCTATATACGCATAAAAATTTTAGTCCCTACAACTAATGTCAACAAAAAACTTTCTAACAATTATCACAAAACTGTGCAGGAACGTACAGTTGATAGGAACTAAAACTTAAAATAGACAATAAAGACAATTATGTTGGAATAAGAGTTTGGGATATTGTCTTCTTCATTGAAATGCATTGAAATTCGTGTTACTACAGATAAAGGTTAAACATACCATATATGGACCACATTAATAAGTTAACCTTAAAATTGTATAATACACTTCAAATAATTTGTAATGACGATACTTGAAACAAAACATTCATTCATTTGATACTAACATATCGCAATAAAGTGAGAAGTGTAATGTAGAGACTTCTAAAAAGGTAAAAGATGTAACTTATAATTCACGAATCTGTCGTGTATATATATATATATCCTCTTTATAGCATTCTAAAATGATTACTCAGTTATCGAGGTTGCTTGTGGATTTTTCATTTTCATATTCTGCAATCAAGAGTAGAAAAAGCAAGAGAGAGAGCATGAATTATGCACAATAATATTGAAGATAACGAGGAAAGAAAAATAATAAAATAATACTTGCAGTCATGTCACAAACTTATGAGTAAATAACCTTATTGAGAAAATATTGTCGGTGCTATAAATCTCTCTTCTTCAGAGTTGGCATGAAATAGTAAATGCCTCACTGGATTCTAAGGAGGCCACTTCATGATCCCTATTTATTGAGTGGTAGAGGACCACATTTATGAAATAAATTTTCTTACTAAGACTTATAGTGAGTGCTACCACGACCATGAATTGTAGGAGGCTGATTTATGTAGTTGGGTGTTTCAATCTGTGTGTGGCATATACATTCATTCAAGTCTCAGCTGGGAATACCTCTAACTTCAGAAAATGTTGGTTCCCAGCAATTTACAACTTTGGGGACTCAAATTCAGACACAGGAGCTGTTTCTGCAGCATTCACAGGGGTGAAGCCCCCCAATGGCATAAGCTTCTTTGGAAGCCTCTCAGGAAGGGCTTCTGATGGCCGTCTCATCGTAGATTTTATTAGTAAGCAGAGCATAGTTTACATTTTATATTTTGCTTCACATATTCACTACTATAGGTAATACATTGACTTATTTGAGCTTTTTATTTTGTGTGTAACAATTAAATAGGCAACCTTCTTACTCGTCTTTAGTGCTACTCACTCATTTATTGGACCGTGGAAGTTATACATTTCTTATTTGTATCTCCTTTTTGTGGGTGTGTGTGGACATGTGCAGCTGAAGAGTTGAAGCTGCCATACCTGAGTGCATATTTGGACTCAGTTGGATCCAATTACAGGCATGGTGCAAACTTTGCAGTAGGAGGCTCCTCCATTCGTCCTGGTGGTTTTAGTCCATTCCCTCTTGGCCTTCAAGTAGCGCAGTTCCTACTGTTCAAGTCTCGCACCAACATTCTCTTCAATCAGCTTTCTAGCAACAGTTATTTTCTCTTCCCCTCTACATTTCCTTTCATGTTTGTGTTTTTGTTAGTGTGCAAGACGAATGTGTGAACATCCTGAAGCATAATCAGAATCAGAATTTAATACAACATCCTATTTCATTGAGGTCAGCCACATGGATAAAGTGATACCATTGAATTCGGTTAATACCAAATCCTTAGAGACATTATTCATCCTAAGAGATTTCTCTTAACAATTTCCTTTGGTCTCCGACTCCCTCTTTTCAGAGAGTTAAAAACCATGCAATCTTCTTTCCTCATTTGTGCTTCTAGTTGCACGTGTTCGAACTAATTTAATCGATTTTTTATCATTTTTTTTAGTCGGTGTAATAGCAACTTCTCTATATATACAATCATTTCATATCATATTCTTTCTTGTGTGATCAGATACTCATTTTTAACATTCTTATTTTTCTATTCCAGTCTTGATGAAGTGCTAAAATTGAGACAATCACAATTAGAAAAAAAAAAACAGTAGATAGTGATTCCTAATGAGTGATGACACTGAAACTTGAAACCTGTGTGATGTTTCCAGGGACAGAACCACCTTTTAAAAGTAGTCTTCCAAGGCCTGAGGACTTTTCCAAGGCCCTATACACTTTTGATATTGGACAAAATGATCTTGCCTTTGGTCTTCAGCACACTTCACAGGAACAAGTTGTAAAGTCAATTCCTGAAATTTTGAGCCAGTTCTTTCAAGCAGTCCAGGTAAGCAACCCCCAGATCCTTGTTGGCATTATCAGATATAAGCTAGCAATAAAAGATGGTTCTAGAACTAACACTTGTAATGATTACGTTTTAGCAACTATACAATGAAGGGGCAAGAGTGTTCTGGATTCATAACACTGGTCCAATTGGATGTTTGCCATACAGTTACATTTATTATGAGCCCAAGAAGGGTAACATAGATGCAAATGGCTGCGTGAAACCTCAGAATGAGCTTGCTCAAGAATTTAACAGGCAGCTCAAGGACCAAATTTTTCAGCTAAGGAGAAAGTTCCCACTAGCCAAATTTACATATGTTGATGTGTACACTGCCAAATATGGACTAATCAGCAATGCAAAGAACCAAGGTGATCTTCAAGTCTCCAAAGTCAAACTCTCACTTGGTTATCAACTTATCAAAAACAATTAACTTCTATGCTTGATTTATGACAGGTTTTGTGAGCCCATTGGAGTTCTGTTGTGGCAGTTACTATGGTTATCACATTAATTGTGGAAAGAAAGCCATAGTAAATGGAACAGTATATGGAAATCCATGCAAAAATCCTTCTCAACATGTTAGTTGGGATGGCATACACTACTCTCAAGCAGCAAATCGATGGGTTGCTAAAAGAATTCTTTATGGCTCCCTCTCTGACCCACCTGTTCCAATTGGGCAGGCATGTTTCTGAGCATAGTTCATTCAATTCATGCGTTACGAGCTAGTTACTTATATTGAGATAGAGTGTCATACATTATGGGGTTTTCACTCTTCACGTTGTTATTTCAATAAACAATCAATTTGTGTAAGAGCAATTAATTGGGGAGCTGTGCACATGATTAAGAGCATATCATAATTTATGTTGTGGGAAAAGCTAATGTAGCTTAATTTTGGAAATGTGAGGTTACACTGTAACGGCTCAACTACCAGATAATGTCTGTATCTTTGTATAGGGTTGGAAGACAAGAAATTGTATTTCAGTAAACTTAAATATTTGGATTTTAGTGCAGGTTCCTTTTATGGTTCAGTCCAAAATGCCTTTTGCCCCCAACTGTTTTATAATTTCACCAAGTTACTCCTCAGTGATTGGGGTAGCTTTATATTAATTAATATTATAAGTTATATAAAGCCCAACGAATGGTCGAGATGTTGGTAAGTAAAAACAAAGATTTTTATTTCGTTAACCAATTAAAAACAATCTTAGATTCAAGTTTTGAAATAATAATTACAAAAGTCATAGTTGGTTTTTATTTTAACAAATGAAGGACAAAAAATAGATTTTTCTTTTTTGTGAAAGACAGAGTTTAGATATGAAAATTTTCTAAATGAGAGAAAAAAAGGAGAGGATTTATTTTTTACGAATTATAAATAAAATTTATTTTATTTACGGAGATTAAAAATAATCCTTATTATTATTATTTTGTTTTATTTTATCATTCCTTTTTTAGTTTTGTTATCAGAAATCAAGCTGAGTCCTCTTTCTTCTTCCTAGTGTGAGTTGGGCTAAGCCCAATTTTCAAGTGGTCCAATTTTTAGGTTTTTGTTCTGAACTCTTATACGGGGCTTGGCCCCCCTGCCCCTCACGTCACAAGATTCAGTGCAGTTAGGCACATATCTTATTATTTTGAATTTAATTAGAACATACTGATAATATACATGTTTTTTAAGCTGTCACTTAATCACATATTAATTATAAATATGTATTTAAAATAATTATTTTGAATTTTAGACTTATGTAATTTCTTATAGTTTGATATTATAAATTTTTTGCAAATGTTTAATTAATGTTCTATTTAAGCATCTGAAACATTTATTAGTTAAACATTCAGCTCTTGTTTTTGAAAGAAACATTCAAATTTTCTTTTGAACGATCTGCTTCTTTATTTGAGCTCTTATATGATTAATTCTAGGGTGAGTCACCCTTACATGTGCTCTGCAGTGGACCACTATTATATATCATAAGATTCATTAACTTCTATCTCTTCTTATCATACATTGTTTACACTTGATTCAAGTTCTCTATAGTGGAAAGTTTTGAGTAAATAATACTTGCAGTCATGTCACAAACTTATGAGTAAATAACCTTATTGAGAAAATATTGTCGGTGCTACAAATCTCTCTTCTTCAGAGTTGGCATGAAATAGTAAATGCCTCACTGGATTCTAAGGAGGCCACTTCATGATCCCTATTTATTGAGTGGTAGAGGACCACATTTATGAAATAAATTTTCTTACTAAGACTTATTGTGTGTGCTACCACAACCATGAATAGTAGGAGGCTGATTTATGTACTTGGGTGTCTCAATCTCTTTGTGGCATATACATTCATTCATGTCTCAGGAGAGAATGAGATTGCCCCCGAAGGCACCTGTTCGTCCCAGCAATTTACAACTTTGGGGACTCAAATTCAGACACAGGAGCTGTTTTGGGGGATTCATATACTGAAAGGGCTTCTGATGGCCCTCTCATTATAGATTTTATGAGTGAGCATAGTCTACACTTTCTTTCATACTCACATCCATTGATAATACATTTACTTGTTTGAACTGTTTATTTTGTATGTATCAATAAACTAGGCAACATTTTAACAAAGTAGTCTTAACGAATTTCCATGTCACATGTAATCTCGTTTTTTAATTATGAAATAAAGAGTTAATAACAAGTCATATAAAATTTGATTGACTGTATATGATCTTGGATTATTTAATGATTTCTCCATATTTAGTGAGGTCATTCTTATTTACCCTTTTTGTTACTCACTTCCTATTGCACTATGGAAGTGGTTGTTGACTATGTTATACATTTCTTATGTATATCTATTTGGTGTGTGTGGACAACTGGACATATGCAGCTGAAGAGTTGAAGTTGCCATACCTGAGTGCATATTTGAATTCAGTTGGATCCAATTACAGGCATGGTGCAAACTTTGCAGTAGGAGGCTCATCCATTTGTCCCGGTGGTTATAATCAATTCCATCTTGGCCTTCAAGTAGCTCAGTTCCTACACTTCAAATATCTCACCAACATTTTCTTCAATCAGCTTTCTGACAACGGTTAATTCCTCTTCCTCTGCATCTCCTTTCAATTTTACATTTTATGTCTTTTTGTTAGTTCGCTTGACGAATGTGTATAGATAAACCTATCAACTAATTAGAATTATTATTGATATGATTATTAGTAATTATTGTAAAAGTTAACTTTCTATATATAGAGATTTGTAATTGATAACAATGTTAAAGTCCTTTATACATGTGCTATTTATTCTGCACAGTATTGTTTCCAACAAGAACTGTGAACGTCTTGATTCTTGAAGTATTATACATTATAAGAATTTATTAAAGTACCAAAACTGATAGCATATTTGAGAGAGACTCAATTGTGAAAAAGCAATAGATTGTGATTTTATAATGAGTGAGATGATATTGAAACCTGAATCTGTGTGATGTTTCCAGGGACAGAACCACCTTTCAAAAGTAGTCTTCCAAGGCCTGAGGACTTTTCCAATGCCCTTTACACCTTTGATATTGGAAAAAATGATATTGCCTTTAGTCTTCAGCAAAGTTCAGTGGAACAAGTTATAAAGTCAATTCCTGAAATTTTAAGCCAATTCTTCCAAGCAGTGCAGGTAAGCAACCCCCAAAGCTTTGTTGGACTTATTACGTATAAGACAGCAAATAAATTTGGTTTTGGATGTAACACTTGTAATGGGTACATTTTAGCTACTATACAATGAAGGGGCAATAGTTTTCTGGATTCATAACACTGGTCCAACTGGATGCTTGCCCATTAGCTACATTTATAATGTGCTCAACAAGGATAACCTGCATGCAAATGGCTGTGTGAAACCTCAAAATGAGCTTGCTCAGGAATTTAACAGGCAGCTCAAGGACCAAGTGGTTCAGATGAGGACAAAACATGTTAAGGGTATGTTCGTTAATTATTTTTTTTAAAGAATCACCTTGTTATAAAAAAATAAATATTGCTTTTAATTTTTATGTATCTGTTTCAGATTTTCAAAATTAAATTCTTTTTTAAAATCTCTAAACAATAATCATAAGATTATTTTATTCTAGAATAACTTATTTTAATCTTAAGCCAATGGTCGTAAATTTTATAAGAAATAAAATGAAATTTCGGACATATTTTGAGAAAAAAAACATGTTTTATTCTAACTTATTTAGAGGAATGTGACGTTTTGGTTATGTTGAAAATTGCCAATGTCCAATAAATTACTTTTATGTTTGATTTGTGGCAGGTTTTGTGAGTCCATTAGAGCTCTGTTGTGGTGGTTACTATGGTTACAACATAATACATTGTGGGGAGAAAGCCATAGTAAATGGAACAGTATATGGCGGTGATCCATGCAAAAGTCCTTCTCAATAGGGTTGGAATGGCATACACTACTCTCAAGCAACAAATGAATTGGTTGCTAAACGCTTTCTCTCTGACTCCTTCTCTGACCCAGCATATTCAATTAGGCGGGCATGTTTCGGAACATGGTTTATTGGGATAAGGTACAATATATTAATGGGATCTTCACGTTGTTATTTTAGTAAACATGCAGTTTGTGTAAGAACAACTGGGGATGTGTGCACATGAGTAAGAAGGTATCAGAATTTATGTTGTAGAAAAGGAAAATGTAGCTTAACTTCAATTTGGAAATGCCAGATCACATTATAGAGGCTTAACTTTAATGGATTTGAAGACAAGAATTGATAGTTCAGATAATATTACAATTACATTATCTAAAGCCTATGAATAGTTCATAAAATATATATAAGATAATATTACAATTATATAAATCCTAAGGTCCAGTCAAGACTTGCATTATAATGTAAGCATAAGATTTTGATATATGATGTCACCTACAACAACGGCTCTGCAGTCTGCAGTGTCATGTTCATGCTTGTCACGTTCATAAGATCCTTGACTATAACATTGGAACTTGTAAAAATACGTTGCATCTAAAACGTGGTTAGAAGCAACTGAATTTTCTAATGGGACGTTTGGTGTACCAGTAGCAGGGAAAATTAAGTTTCAACATCCATTTGTATACATACAAATTTTGAATTTCCACCATTTATAAATTCAATTATACAAGGAAAAATATGAATAACCGGAATTTCTTTTCATTATAGCAAATAGACATATGAAGTAACTTTTGTGAACATCCTTTAGTAACAAACAAATGGAAGTGGAACCTACTTCCACTTTGTTATTGTTTCCCCGGCCAAATTTGCAAACAATGAGCAAACCAGTTAATCTCATCTTGTTTTATATACAGCCACAGGTTTATAGGACCTTAATGCCATTGGTTTTTATAAGCTGAGAGTTGGTGTCAAGGAGAGTTTCCAATGATCTTCTTGATCTCCTGTTCCGGGCTCTGCCTGCTTCTTTCAACAACTCTTCCAACCTACGTTTCTCGTCATCCACATCAGGGTTTGCTGTTCCAAGCTTCTCTTCTCTCATGCCAACAACATATTCCAAAATGTCAATGGCATCATCCACTCTGCAAAACATCACAAATCAACAAGAAATATTAGCAATTATAGCCTGCAGTTTATGTGTTCTTGTAATGCATGAAGTAGTAAATGAAAGAGATTAAGAAAGTAATAGTGACAACTATCAAATACCATCATGCTCTCGGACATATATGAGAATTTTATTAACTTCTATAATAATTATTTTAAAATTTATACTAATAATCATTTTTAATTTGTCAACAACGTAAAATTTTTAACACTAATAATATATAGAAATTAAACTCTTTTCAGATCAGAACAAGAAGGCCTAAGGAGAGTGAACATGTTACCTTCCCATTGCATCATAGGTGCCTGCTAGATTGCTATAGACCCCTAATGTGTCAGGATGATATGGACCATACTCTTTTTCCAATATAGTCCTGGCCTCTTCAAACAAATCTGCTGCCTCATTTATAGCATAACACTGCACACAGGCAAGACCCATTTGGTTCAAAGCAATCCCAAACAAAGCAGTTTTCTTCTCTCCGCTGGCGCGAAATTTGGCAATGGCACTCTTGAAGATGTTATAAGAGTCAGAATAGTTCCCTAGCATGTAATACATAACCCCCATTTGGGCCTCAATTCCTGCAACAGTGCTTTGTTGACCAGGAGCATTGCCATATATCTTCAAGGCCTTTTTGAGCAACTTCAACCCCTTCTCCAAATCATTCATGGATTGATAGATGGCAGCAACATCTATCAAACCACTAGCAATCTCTTCTGAGGGGATCCCGGGCTTGATCTTCCCAAAAATTCTGAGTGCATTTTCACAGTAAGACTTAGACTCTTTGAACTTCCCTATTTTGTTGTACAGATCAGCCAACCTAACATAGACTGAAGCAACTGTTGGATGATTCTCTCCTTTGGTTGATTTGAACACAGTGAGTGCTTTCTGATAAGAAAAGACTGCTTCATCGTAGCGCGCCAAGGCCAAATAGGCATCACCTATGCTGCAATCCACTGAAGCCACATCTGCTTCATGGCCATTTGCTGCCATAGCCATGCTTGCCAAAACATAATGCTCTAGAGCAGCTTCATAATCACCCTTTGAGTCACATATAAGTCCCATTAGTCTCCTATCTGCTGCTTCCTCAATGGAAGCAGGAGCTCCATTTCCCCTGTGAATATCAAGAGCCATCTGACACAGCTTCTGAGCCTCATCAAACTGCAATGCTTGAACATGTGCCTCAGCCACATAGCGACACGTCTCACCAAATCTCGGGTCTGTTTCCCCCAAGACCTGGCCTTGAATCTCAAGACCTGCTGTATAAAACAGTAGAGAATTCTCAATCTGCCCTATCATTGCATAAGTGTCACCCAATTGCATGCACCCAGCAAACTTAGCCAGTGCATGATCTTGGCCATCCTCCAACACAGGAATCTCAATGGAACGCTCAAGAATGGGAATGGCCTCATTGTACTGTCCTAAATTACAGTATATTGTTGCCAAGACATGCAGACACATGACCATATCTAAACTTGGTTTCCCATCTGCACAAATCTCAAATGATTTCAAAGCTCTAAGAGCCAAATCAAGCACTTTTCGTGGATTCTCACCTGAGGAGATCATATCTCTTGTTTGCTTGAGCAAAAATGGTCCCAAGTCAGGATTATCTAACCCTGCAGCAATACGCTCCTCAATCCCCTTCAAACCAAGGTGCCTCCTATGCCTCCGCGTATGGTAAACACCATTTGATTTTCTGACACCCTTTTCATTCCTCTTAGGAGTTGACTTGGATGATCCTTCAATGACCCTTGGGGTTGGTGAAGATTGGTTATTATCATCCTTCTTTGTCGGTTCCTTGCCACATGACACAACATCCTTCTCAGGAGTTGTCCCACTAGCATTGGCATTGATGTCCTCTTTATTCTCTGTAACCACCTCCTTTGTAATCTCCAAATCCACAATATCTCCAACAAGATGACCCAGTTCTGAATCAATTCTGGACTCACCATCATATGAGTAGAAACTAGCCCCGGAAGGTGAGTGATCAGAGCTCCTCATTTCACACACATTGTGATATAATTGCTCAATTGAGGTATCCACCACCCCATCAATAGCCAAATCAATTGAGTCACTCTGAATGCTTCTTGGACTCAGTGTACTCCTAGGAGATGCTTGTTGAGCAAAGTTTTCCTTGTGGGGAGTATAACTCCCACTAGGTTCCTCTGCTGCACTGTTTACATTTAATGCATCCATAGCCAAACCAGGCATTGGACACTATAATCAGCAACTCACCTAAAATTAAATAGCAAACAAAAGTTAGACATTATTCAAAACAGGAAAACAAAAATCAAAGTTTGCAATACATTAATGTTTGGGGTCTCATACAAAATCAAGAGCCAATTTTCACTTTTCAGGTGCAGACCCCAAAACCAATGATGACTTCACGGGTGTTAATAATATTTCAATAAAAGAATGCTCCTGTCTAAGAAGAAACAGAAAAGAAACAAAAGCAAAAGGGAAATGAATCAAACTTTATAACCCATTACAGCAAACCAAAAAGAGAAAAAAAGAAAAGCCAAAAGCAAATAAAAATATTCCATCTGGTTGATTGCGTGACATTGCTTCTTCCCAGATGCTCCGTATGTACATCGCATCACAATTCACAACACAACACAAAAAACGTTTTTCTGAAATTCCATCATTGTCAGTGATCAAACTCAGGACAACAAAAAGCAATGTGAAACAAGGAACACAATCAAGAAACAAACACTTTGTTGTAAATAGCAGAAAGCAATTAAAATGCAACACCAAACAAACCTCATTGAGAACATATACAGAAAAGGGTGTGTCTTGTGTGTGATTGAAGGCATTAAATACAGGAACCAAAGCAAAGCAACACAATAGAGACAATGAATGGGGTGATACTGTTACCTTTAGTACTCTCCGAAGAATATAAGCCAAAACTTTCCAAAGGTTACTTGCTTGTATGGGTGTTATGTTATGTACAGATGAAGAGATATGGGTCAACATAGCTGTATCATTTGGATTGTCATGCATTTATATATGTGCATGTGGGGTGTGGAACAAGGCTCGTGTCAGGTAATGGAATTTTGAGTAAAAGTGAAGGGCAGAATGGGAATTGGAGTTGGAATTATTGAGATTTTCTAGATAATATGCATCATGTGTAAGAGTTGTACTTGCTCCACAGAGTTGGAATGTTGAAGCAAAACCGAGAAGGTGACCTCTCTCCCACTTTTTCCCTTCATCTTCAGCTTCAACTGCTTTATTATTCTCATAAAAGAAGTCATAATTTTTCAAAGTATCAATTAAGGACTGTTGCCAGATAGATATATATATCTGTTCTTGGTACATGCATTGTCTATTATCAATTATCAATCATGTATTAATTATTGATTGGTTTTTCTTATATGAAAAGAAATACCTTAATTAGCAGCATCCAAAGCCAAATTAGAAATGAAAAAAAAAAAAAATATGAATCATTGTTCCTTAAGCCTAAATTGATTATCACGATGTTTGGTATAAAAGTCAACTATCTTATTGATTCTATTGAGTGAATTCCAAATATTTATTGAAAGAATAAATGACGAATAAATATTGGATAATTTACATCCCCAAAAAATTAGAGGAAATAGGATATGTATAGAAAATTATTAAATTATTATCCAATAACAAATAATTTGTTATTGAATTTAACAATAATTACTTTAAAAATTATATATACTAATTTATTTATTTATTATTAGTTAATTACATAATTCCTTTTACATTGATGATACATAAAACTTAAACTAAAAAATTGATAAATTCCTTATGTCAATAAAAATAAAAATGCCTGGCGCTATAGCATCACGTCACCCTTAAAACATTATGATTGAGTCAAATGTTAATAAAATAATGTTGGAAACTTTTTTTTAATGAGAAAGATTGTTTGATGGACTTTTTATTAGATAAGTGTTTTTGAAGAATTTTAAATTTTCATAGATATTTTAATATAGATATTTATTATTGGTGTTTTGTAATTAAAAAATGAAAAAAAAAATAAGTGGATAAAATTGGGTATGTAAAATTTTTGGATTGATTTATTTAAGTTGCGGAGTTGTAGTTGAAACGTAAGAAGCATAGGGTGGCGGGATTAACGGCTTTTGGACGCGAAAAGACTAGGGCAAGGGAAATGTTAAAGTAACTGTATGGTTCCGTGCGAGGGGGTGAAAGTTCGAGTAAAAGGTGGCCACGTGGCAAAAGTGGAATGCAATGATTGGTTGGGTTTTGGAGGAATGTGAGTGTCCACGTGGACCACATATCCAGCTGGTAACTGGTTAGCAGTGATGGACCCCTCATACCAAGCCGCATACGTGGGCCGGGCCGGGACCCACTTCCCAAAAGTTACTTTCTTTTTTCTATTTCATACAATTTTAACATAGCAATATTATCACCTACCACACAATTTTAATGATCCAGTTTTAGGTCATTGCATTGGAATTTAACTTTTTTTTTAAAAAAAAAACTGAATAATCCTCATGTCAAATAATCTATATTTTTTTCTCATTATACGTTTTTTAATTTAAAAATATTTTTAATGTATACCTCTTTTAATGAAAATTCAAACCTTGACTATTTTATTATATTCAACCTTGTTATACATTTGATAGGAAATTAGAATTTATTTTTTTATAGTAAAAAAAAATAGTATATATATGGATATTATAAAAACATTTTATATTGTGATTCATAAAATTATTATAAATTATATATTTTATAATAATATCTTAAAAAGTATATAAAAATATTTTTAATTAACTAATAATGTAAAATATTTTATATTGATAACACGTCTTTTAACCTCTTAGTTTAAGTACCTTAAAAGTTATTCTAACGATTAACAATTGACGGTGTAAAAACATTGAAACTGATAATGTTTGGCAATTATGTTCAAATTTGAATTTCATATTATTAATTAAGTTATAATAACTTTTTATTATTTTTTAAAATGATAATAACATTTTACCTATCGATATTCACAAACTGGTGATATGATTGGAGTTAATCTTGGTTTTTCAGTCCTTAAAATTGTAAACGTTGGCAATTTTTGTCTTTAACTTTATAAATCTTTATTGTTTATTTTAGCTATTAGTTTAGAAAAAAAAAATCATTTATTTTAATTTTATTTTTCATTAGAAATGACTAATATAAATGACGTTTAGTAAAATGCAATGACTGAATCCTATAATTTTAGAAATAAATTAAAACATGAGTTTATTTAGTTAATAAGATTGTTTATAGAAATGAGAAAAGAAAAAGAATAATTATGGGGAGAATTGAGGAAAAGATCATGCAAGTAAGAGATTGGATTTTGTTGACAGATAGATAACGTGTTTTGATATTTTCTTTAAGCTCATCGACACGACGCGTAAACATTATAGTTTGTGTTTCTTTCATTTAAAATTATTGAATAGCATTTAAAATTATTGTAACGCAATGTGGAGTTATTCTCTATTGGTTTCTGAAAGATAAAAAGTTTTACTGACCCTACAAACATTAAGAGTCAACCAATGTTTTAGTTGGATTTTTATCTCTGTATTTTATTTTTGTCTTTAAGATAATTTTTTATTATTCATATTATTAGGGTGAAATTCAATTCCAATTTAGGAGCAGTATTAAAACCACTTTAAAAATTCATTTGAAGTTTTTTTTTTTCTTCTAAAATGTTCTTTTAAATGTTTAAAATTCATGAGTTTAATTTTTATAAATTGTCATTTAAAAAATGCTTTTATATTATTAATCAATTAAAATCTAATTATAAATGCAATTTATGAAATGATTATTAAAAATAATCAATTTTACTGTGCATGATAATTAAATGACAGTTTAGATAACGTGTTATTCAGCACGTCAGCATGATATTGCAGTGCGAAAAATATAGCTTTGCATTGCGAGAAAGAGTGTTTTAAGCTTTTCTCTCAAACCATGCAAAATCCATTATTAGGTTTGGCTAAGTAGTAAAATTGAAGTAGTATTAGTGAGATTATAGTTTTAAACTTTAGTATGAATATATATATATAAAATAAATTTAAGTTTAATTGTATTTTTATTTTATACTATTATCATATGTGAAATTAGTATTTTATTTGTTTAATTTATTTTTTTATTATTTGAATTATATAATTTTGATTTTTTCATTAACCTAATAGTCAATATTTAATAAAATGACATTTTTATATTGTAATGCCAGAACATCCACGTTATAACATTCTATTAGTGTGTCAATATTTATGTTAAACATTGGATGTAATTAATAGATATAATAAAATTGTACAATTAAAATAATCAATTTTAAAAAAAAAACACAGAGCGATCAACTTTACAAAATAACAATAATAAAAACACTAAAAAGTGTAATTACGTCAAAATCTTTTTCCAAAAGATCAACTTTGAATTATTATTTAAAAACATGAAATGATATGAAAAGTAAGTTAAAAATGCACTTATTTTTAAAATATCTTTGTATTTAATAACAATTTGAGTGTTTGAAAAATGATTTGTGCTATACCATGACTTGTGAAGAATTTCTCCAAAATAAGAAATGAAAGTAACTAGAAAGGACTGAAGAGCTCTTCATTAAAAGCTTTGCACAATGCACATTAATTATTGAAGTCATACACTGAATTAGGAGTTCATCTCCAAATGTATGAATGCCTAAACCACCTAATTCACTATATATAGACTACACACTCCATGGCTTCCTCTTATCTTTTACAAACCAAACATAGCAGCCTCCTGTCTCAATTATAGAAAGCCAGTAATCAATTTCTTATATCATCATATTATGTAATTAGTTAATGGGGAGGTGAAATGAATCCATGCAGAGTCAAAGAAACCAAATCAAGACAAACAAAATCATTAGCACTATAGGGGAAACACAACACTTTGTGACCTTGGGGAAAATAAAAATAATATATATTTAGGTAAAATGTTTTTTTATATCTTTAAATTTTCATATCAAAATTAGATGACACCATCTAAAATATAAGAATTAAGACCAAATATTTTGATCTTTACACACACACACACACTGATACAGTCAGTGGTTGGGACTAATTAGTAGATAAGAAAGATGACAAGCTAAATAGTAACTAACGAAGAACTTTGAAGTGACCCCATTGGGTTTATGGCACAGATATGAATGTTAATTGAAGTTAAATAAAGACAAGGAAAACACCACCAGACTTGAAAGGAATCTTGTGCTACTTTTTGATTTAATAGTATTTTCTTTTTAAAGAGTTGTGATCTTAAAGAAATAAACAAGCCTATAAAGAAGACACCGTCTTATTTTCTGGTGATGTATAATTTTTCATAGGGAAGTAGACGTATGATCCACCAATTCCATGATAGGGAATCTTAAAAATGATACACCAACCAACAATTTCATTTTTTTTGTGCATATTTACCTAAATCTTCTCATGTATTTAATGGGATGTTTCCTCCATAACCACTAGCAAACAAAAGTACTTCCCTTACCAACTAAATTTTGTAATAAAAAAACTGAGCAGTGAGCTCTATAAAAAAGTTTTAAGTATGAAATCTTTATATATTATTTTTTTAGGGGCACAATTATTTAATTAATATGTATGTATTTCCCATACATAGTACTATAGAACGATGCATATATAAATAGGGATACTTGTCCATCAGAATCATTAGTCAAACTTCATCGCCTATCATAAGAAAATGAACAGTTCAAAATTTCCAACCACAAAGAAATGACAATTAATTTGTTAGGTGATTTTGCTATTTAAATCAACAATGTGAAGAATGAGACTCACCGGCTCAACTATTGGGCCAATGCGTATAACATGTAATCTTATATATATATATTTTAATTAAGTTACAGTTTAATTTAGCTCAATTTGGTTCAACAGTTTGGAAAAATTATTATCAATTTTTTGGTATCCATGTTTGATTCATATTAATAATAATAAAAAAATCAACTTTGACATATGGAAGAATAAAAGAAAATCAACTTTCACATACGGGAATTTCATGTTGCATTTTTTTTAAAACTATATATCCTCCGCATTTTTTGTCAATTTTTTTTCCAAATATATTCCTAAACATGTGTTTGGATCTAACATTTCAAAAATTAAATTTTGGAAGTGTAAAGAAACAATTTGAGATTTAATTTCAAGAAGTAAGAATAATTCTGGAATCTAATTATTACATATACTCGTGGAAATTAAATCTCTTACGTGTTAATTTTTTTTTTCATATTTTCAAAAATTATATTCTGGAGGCCTACAAAATTTCAACAACTTCAAATATTAAATTCCGCAAGCTTATTAAGTTATTCAAAAACTAAATTTCAAAAGCTTAGAGAATTTCAACATATCCGAAAGCTAAATTTCAGAAGCTTTTTTTTTTCAATGTCACTCCATCTCTCTTTTAAATACTAACAAATTGATCGGTTGAATAAAATTAGATTCAATTTTTTTAAATTAGATCTTATATTCGTCTCATTTATAAATAAAAAAATAATTAAAAATAAAGAATTATTATAATTAAATATTTATTATTAAAAAATTAATAAATATTTCACACTAATAACATAATTATTAAAATAAATTGTCTTTTAAATTTTGGATGTTAAAATTTTGTTCACTTCATAATTTAATTTTCAACTTTATGGGCCGTATGACCCAATCAGGTCCATTTTAACCTCTTGGACCCAGAAACTTATGTCTCTCTAATTTCTAATTTTATTTTTGAAAAATTCTTGTTATTTTTCATTTGTACTGGCTGTTATAATTTTCTTTGGGCTTACCTTACAATAGACCTTATTATGATGGAGTTATTTTGCCAAAGAATGGACAGTTGTTTCCTGCACTTAATTTTCTTTTTCTTCACTTTTTCACTTTTTAAATTGGTCAATCCAGAATGTAAAATTATATTTTGGATTGTCTAATCAATAATGTAAATTTTACATTATAGATTAGACAATCCAAAACAATATATAGTAACAAAAATGAAAAATATACAAGACAGCAAAAACGAGGTGTTGTCCGTTTCAACAGCATGTGCATATACTAGCTAGATCATGGACTTGAGATACATCCATTACCAATCTTTATTTCCTTTTTGCTGATTGAAAAAATTGAAGTTCTGAATTGAGTTAGCACATAAATGCTTAAAGAAATACTTATAAATAATTTATCAATAAGATCTTCATTAATTAACTTTATTTTTCAGCAGCATGCAAGATTGCTTTGTATACATAAACATGAAGCATAGTAGTACAAGGGACACCGTTTGGCACAAGACTTAATTAACTTAGTACACACTTAAAAAAAGTTGATTATTAATTACAATTATATAATAAGTTATTGTATTATGGTCATGGTATGGGATAAATAACGACTTTTCCAGTGGCTTTTGAAGTTTCTAAGTATGAAATGGCTTCAATAAGCTGAGAAAATGGCACTGGAGTCTTGGCATCAAGTATTGGCTTCAGCTGACCACTCTCAAAGTAAGGTTTTAACTTGTCTAAGATAGATCCCTTGGAAGTGAGCACAAAAAAAATAGCTGGTGGATGTCCAGGTGGTACTATTGTCACAACTTTGCCACCTTCCTTAATGGCCTTAAATGCTCTATCACCTTGCCCTATATATCAGTATTAATTTTGGTAAACAATTAGTGTTTCATCACATGCAATATAGATGGACATTTTTATAAGATAAAATATGTTTTTACTAGTTTAGATTATTTTAAATTTGGTTCTAATTTCTGTAAGAATTTAATATTTTTAGTCATTACATTTTATAAAAAAAAAAAAAACACTTTTTCAGTGTTGGTGAAAGATTAAAACTACATTACTTTTAATAAATGTAGAGATTTAAAACATATTATATTTTTATATGAATTAAAACTGAACTTTGAGATATTTTAAGAATTAAAAATATGTTATTCTTTTATATAATTTAAATGTATATTCATTGGTTCAGAAACCTAACCTACTGCATCATAGACTAGATCATATTTTTCTGGAAGGTCT
This sequence comes from Pachyrhizus erosus, assembly GCA_026544285.1. Lineage (NCBI taxonomy): Eukaryota > Viridiplantae > Streptophyta > Magnoliopsida > Fabales > Fabaceae > Pachyrhizus > Pachyrhizus erosus. The sequence continues at coordinate 2,106 of JAMLFT010001984.1, read as the reverse complement.
TCAAAGTTCTCCTTTGTATAATCAATTGGCAAGTCAACTCCCAATTCCCTTAATAAATCAAGTTTCCCGGTGCTAGCAGTTGCTGCTATCTTAGACGCTTTATAAACTTGTTTGGCAAGCTGCACCCAAACATAGACATAGAAATTACTAGTTCTCCATCATATATATGCCAAAAAAACAGGTGTCATATCTTTGTTGAAAGAAGAGATTTCTTAAAATTTTAACATACTAAATATAAGAATGGAGTCATGAGGGCGACTTTTTTTTTTTAATTTTATTTTATTATTAGCTAAAACACATTGTTGATGAAAAAGTGACCCTTACTCTGCACAACAAGATGTGCTCAAAATAATACTCATAGAATTTGATACAAAAAAATACATTAACTTGTACCCCATATGCTAAGACAGCCCAAACACTCCAAAATACAGCACTACATAAATAATAATAATAAAAAAAGCCCAAATGAGAACACATGATTACTCCACTGTATAACAAAATATTATAACCCCACTATATACTATTCTGAATGCTAAATGCACTTGTTATATTTTTAAGAAATAAAAATCAAGTGCATAACTTCTCATAAAATGAGAAAGTGATCGCTCTTAATATGGTAACAAATATATATTTTTATATGTACTTTTTTTACACTACTCTCACAGTCATAATTTTTTCTTCCATATTGTTGAAGATATATTGCTGCGTACTGTGTAGGGGTAGTGTAAAAATATCATAAAAAAGTTTGTGATACTCATTTGGGATGTGTATATTTTATGAAAGAAAAAGATAAGGAGGAAAGAGAGAGAAACATATATAGCATGATAATAAAATAAGAATTAAGAAGGGAGATTAAAAGTGTAATAATGTGTAAAAATGAATGTAAAAAGAAAAAAGAAAAAAAGCCAAAATAGAAAAATTGAAATATATTACTTTTCACACTATAATAATGAGTAAATATATAAAATCTTTCAATTTTCTAACCATTTCTAGCAACTAATATGTACCTGGATAACATAGCTTCCAACTCCACCAGCTCCTCCCAAAACAAGGATAGATTTCCCAGCAGAAAAGTCAGCATGCTCAAAACCTTCATTAGCAGTTCCAAGTGCTAAAGGAATGCTAGCAGCTTCAATGAAGCTTAGGTTGGATGGTTTATGAGCCAATAATCTCTCTTCTGCAATAGTATATTCTGATAGAGTACCAAGAATCTTAAGGTTCGACAAGCCTTGCTCGTTGATATCACCATATACTTCATCCCCAACCTTAAATTTCTCTACTTCTCCTCCCACTTTCACTACTATGCCAGCAACATCAAATCCTGGCACAATCTTCACACCATAAAAGCAAAGGAATAACATCAGATCCGGATTCTAATTAATTGCAGCCTTACCCACTAATTTATTTTAAAATTCATTGTGAATAATGATTGTCTTATAAAAAAAATATTGTAATTAATGTGTTTCGCAACTCATTTTAATTGTTCATAAATTAATTTTGACCATATTACAAATGAGTTTAATTAAAATAAATCTGTTTATATATAAACTTATTTTAATATAAGATATGATACACATAACAATATCCAACATTATGACATACAATAGATTATATATAAAAAAAAACATAAAAAATATTATTGTTTGAAATCTCTTTTGTTTATATACAAAAGAGAGATAACATAAATTATAGTTAATTCTTAATTTATAAACTACTAGTTCTTTTTTTAATTTACTATTATTATCTTATTCGAAATCTCTTTTTTATTTATTTTAATTATAAAAAAAGAAAATAAATAAAAATTATGTTTGAATATAATTTTGATTCTTCTATTTTATTTAATATGTAATTTTAGTCAATTTTTTAATTTTATTTATATTTTAATTTTTTATTATTGATTTAGATCTGTTATATTTATTTAAGATTCCATAAAAAAATAATTTAATTAATTAAAATATAATAAATAAATGAAAAATTGTAAACAAAATTAAATATTAAATCAAAATTACATAATTTTTAAATAGAAAATTAAATATTTCTATTTTTAAATAGAAGACAAAAATTATGAATTAAATAAAATAAAATTATCAAAGTTTTATTTAAGTA
>JAMLFT010001983.1:0-27756 GCA_026544285.1 Pachyrhizus erosus | reverse complement strand
AATAAATTAAATATAGGATATTAAGAAAATAATTAAATTACATTACTTTTTCAAATTGTGTATTAAGAATATCTAATCAATAGAGTGTCAAGAAGCTTCAACACCTAAGTTATGTGTTGTAAATTTTTACTAGTATTTAACTTATGTATTATATAAGATAAATGTTTATTTTTGTGTAATTGAATTTTTTAATAAATTAGTATTTTTAATATAAATTATATTTTTATTATAATGAATAATTTAAATGATGATATATAATTTATTTTTAATTATTTATAATTTATTTTAAAAATAATTGAAATATAATTTAAAAATAACAATAAAAGATGATATTTAAAAAAGATAAACAATTAAAAATATCAAGTATCCAATATATACTCCATCAATTTCTATTGTTCCTATTCCTAGGAAGCATAAATAGTACTTTTTAAGACATTTTTTGGTGTAGTGATGTGAAAGATAATAATTATGATACTTAAAAAAATCTCACTATTAAAATAATAAATATAACAAATAATTTGCAATAAATAAAAATATCACACTATCCCACTCATTTCTAAGAAAAGTGAAAACCAACTCAAACAACAAACAACAATAAGTACATACAAAGAGTATAAGAACAACAATTGATCCTAAAAGATAGAAAAACATAAATATCACATTTCAGACAAAAAGTCCACAACCTCATAATATTGGTATCAAAATTTCACAAAGTGTAGAATATAAATAAATATTAAAATAAATATAAGATGACACTTATAAATTTATGAGTACAAACATGTCAGATCATGTTAAATTTTGATGAATTTGAGCTTGATCTATATTATAATGACTAGACTTGGTTTGACTTGTTGACATGTTATAGATAATTTTTTAAACCTTAACCTTACTTATTTAAAAGTCTGGTTTAAGTCAAAAGTATAACACCTTAATTTTTATTAGAAATATTTGTTTAAATTTAAATAAATTGCCTTACTTAATTGTTAGCTATTAGAATTTTTTTATGTGATTTCTTTATAGTTAAATATCAAATTATAGAAATTATATTTATTAAAGAAAATAAAACACAAACACGCATAAAATGAATAAGTAGATTAAAAAATAATAATAATATGAATACCAAAATATCATTCTAATATATATGTATATGATGTAAAAAAGAGAGAGAAATGAAATTGTGAGTCAAGATTCTTAATTAAAATCTCTCTGGTTCTCAAACATTTGAAGTAATTATGTATGTACCTATATACCTATAATAAATACCATTTAAAAAAGTATAAAAAATTATATTATATATGTTAAAAAAAAGGATCGTAACAAGGGGCTTTCAGAAGAAGCACCCCATGGATTCCACGAGAAGCCACCTTTATAAAACAACTTTGATAATAATAAAAAGAAACTAATAAGGAATAGAAACAAAAGACGGTGAAAAAGAAAAGAGGAATATATGCATAGAGGAGAGAAGGCATTGCGGTGGAACTATTTCTAGCTAAGGAAATCAGAAAAAGTATTAAAGGGAAGTTAGCTTTAGGTGTGTATGTGAGGGAGTAACATAAAACTGAAGCAGTCCGTTTTTATGTTTGGGGTGCATTTAGCACAAGATGGTAACACAACTAGAGACTTGATTTTTAGGAACCATACACAATTTTTCGACCAGTCCGTGTTTGTGGTTTGTGGTAGTCCAAATGGTGTAATGTAACATATGGTTGGATTCCTACGAAATGAGGAAACACCAACAAAAATAGATTTATGTCAACATATCACATGGAAAAACCTCTTGGGTTAATCTAACCTTAAAAGTTAAGTCTAGCGTTCACAAAAACCATGGCTTATCAGTTTATTGATAAGGTTGTTATAATTATATATTTACTTAGGATTCATACTGGGCTTTTGTCAATCAAAGTCTTGGTTCAATAGCTCTTTAGTTTTGAAATTAAAAAATATATATAAAGAAACAAGTCATGCAGCTTATAAAAAGGATGTGGTGGTTTGCATTTTTAAGAGAAAGTAGGTGGTCATTCCCATATTCTTCATCTTTTCGTCTGCACCGCAGTCATGTGGTAACTGCAAGAAAGTAGAACCATGTAACTTTTTTTACATGGCTTTCTTCTTACAATAAGATCTATTAGCCTTCTAGATATATTTGCACGTCAAATTATGCTTTTTTTTTAAATACAGTTAGGATATTGAAGGATATTCTCACAATCCACTGACCATTGGATCCAAAGATCTCCCGTTCAGAAAATCTGAGTATCATTTAGCAGAAAGCTTAGGTTGCCTCCTCAAACTTGGATCATTCATATCTACGTAATATAGGCCAAACCTTGATTCATATCCACTTAGTAACTCGAGTGCATCCAAGAAGGACCATACAAAATATCCTTTTACATTCAATCCACTCTTTTAAACGTGTCATGAATGAAGGAAAAGATAAAAAGGAAGGGAATTAGAAAAACAGGAAAATAAATAATCAATAGACAAACTGAAAAGGTGTCTTGTTAAGCTATCATAGTACCTCAATGCATCAAGTATGCACCCAACATATGCATGCAAGTACTTCACCCTTGGCCAATCATCTAATGATGAATTTTGAGGTGTTTTTTGCCCTGTAAAGTTCAAAGACTTACTATGCAACTGTATACTAGAAGGTTGAATTGAAATGGTGATTTTAAGGAGATACATAAATCAAGTAATCAACGAAACGTTTGCATATGTTGTTTTAAGGGAGATAAGAGACTAAGAGCTATACCATTTTCGTGTATGTAAATTGAAACATTTCCGTAAGCATTCTTCAATGATTCTAGCACCCCTAGCAAACTCCAGGTAGTGATTGGAAACTAAACCATCCAGCAGGTTAATTGAAAGCACTGAAGATCCAACCCTAAAAAATAAAAGAAAAAAGGAACTAAATAGATTAATTGTTATGATCAAAAGTCCTTAATTGATTAATTTGTATAATAATAGAATTCATAGAATTTGCATAAATCAACTCATCTTGAAATTTTTAATTTCATTAGCAATTGTTAATTAATCTTGTGTTTAATCTTCTTTTAATTCAAGACTTAATGGACAATAAGGAATAAATTAAAAAAAATCTCAGAACATTAAATAATTCTTATTTTCATTTAAAAAATGAATAATAATTGATTAGATAATTGGAATTTAATTGAAATAAAATGTTAAGGAGAACAACGGTAAATCTAAAATTACAATTACGATTCTAAATCTTTCAAATTATTAAAATATTTGTTAATTTCAACGACTTGTTGTGTTATTTATTTTTTTAAAAATTTAAATTATTTTAAAACATAATTATTTTTTAAAATATGATATTTAGATTTTCGAATCCAAGATATTACCGTCTAAAATACTCTTATCCTTGGATTAAGACTCACAACATATTTGGATATTATGTGTTATTTATCTTTTCAATTGTATCATGATATTTTAGGCATCATGATACAATTGAAAAGACCTTGGTTATAGATGACAGTGGCTCCATCATGAGTATTTGCTTCTTCACAGTCACGTAGACTTCTGCAAGTCCCTTCTAGAAGCACATCACTTGCTCAGATTCTTTATGCCTTCTTATGGTTTAGACATATTCTCAATTACACTTAACAGCACAAGTGCAATCTGGAATTGGTTGTAAATCCTCTAACTCTTCCCACAGAATCTTTAATCCAGTGTAAAATTCTGAAACAGATTTGCCACCTTGCTTGATTGAGTGAATTTCTTGGAGCAAATCTGAAATTCTAAAATGATCTCCCTTTGAAAACCTTTCCTTCAAATCGTCCCATAGAGCTTTTGCATTGTTGATATAAATTGTGCTGTGCTATTTGTGGAGATAATGTTCTCGTAATCCATGAAATGGCCATTACGTTGCATCTTTCCCAAATTTCAAAATTCCCATCTTGTTTTGGGATGGGAATCGATCCAGTGACAAATTTCAATTTATTTTTCCAAAGTGAAGCTCTGTACATCGCCCTACTCCATGTACGATAATTCTTAGATCCACTTAAAGGTGGTGTAATCAGAACTGTACCTAGATTTTCACAAGGACTCGAAGGATTTTGTGATTGATCAATGAAAATCGGATTGCTTGAAGTACGTGTATGATTGCTAGAGTCACCCATCTAACTGTTTTCCACGATGCAAAAAACAAAAATCAAGAATGGAAGAGTATCAAGAATGTGTGATTTGGGTAGGATCGAAGAAAGGAAAAGTATCAAGAATGAAAGGATTATTAAAATCAAAAGAGACGGACACAGGACCCACTGTGATACCATATTAGGAAAAGTAACCTGAATGAATTGATTATTGTATCTGTGAAAGATAGAAAGGTTTCCTTATATATATATACATAAGGCCTTGGGTAACTTGTTGCAAAACAAAACATAACATAACAGATTGTTAAAAACTAATTATTACTATGTGAACCTGAAGCTACGTTAAATGTATAATCCTAACAGTATTCACCTTTTAAACTTCTATGCTTACCATCTTTCAAATGGGTATTCTTGAAATCTGTTTATCTATGCTGATGTTGTAGCTAGCTTCAAATGGCATTGAGTTTGAACGGGAAACTCTTGAAGCAGAGCACTCTTTAATTAATTATAAATTTTCACAATTACATGAAAAAGGTAAGGTTTTAAACTTCATACTGATATTCGGATCTATATTTTAGATGCAATTTATTCATGACTTTAGTAGTTTGCCTAGAATTTTCTATCTTGAAATATAGTGTCTCTCTTTTTCTTTCTTTGTATTAAATTAAATAGGGATTTTCCTTGTTTTCAAGTTATATTTTAGAAAGCAATTACTGGAAGGATCAAAACGAGTCTCCTACGTCCATTATCTGCCTCATTTTTCTTGCTTTCAAAATTTACCTAACTATGTGCCTTGTTATCTAATGTTTATGGTCCAGTCTTTGATTTAGTTGAAGGATCTTGAACAGTAAAGTCTGGTTGAAAAACACGAGATTTTTTACTTCTTCCTTTGTGTCCTATTTGGCTAGCAAAGGTTGGGTACGATAGAGAGAACTCGACAATCTCCAAGAGTGAAAGTCGTCAATAACTGTCTAAAAAATTCTGCATAATAAACTTTTCTATTTTTATTAACCTATTTAATATATTCACAGAAATTACTACCCTAATAGAAATAGCTTCTCTAGACTGCAAATATAACAATTATAGAAACTACCCATCCTAAGATATAAAAATTACTAAATTATTCAAACATAAGAAACCACCGCACTAACATGTGGCAGTAACCTGTAAGTACTAAATTATTTATTATCTATGCATAATTACTGACATTAGTAGTTTGAACTTGGTGCTTCCTTTTTCCTTCACGGATAAACCTTGTAAAATGGCACTATTTTAGTAACCAAGTTTGGGGTTGATTGGAAACTGTAACATTAATACTATTTTCCCATTTGGTGTCCTTCTTTTAATTTTGTGAAAACTAAAATGTTTTACTTAACTAAAATTGAAAGTGAGCAGAAATCATTTTATTTAAATCAATTACAAACGCTCAACTCTTGTGCCCATCAAATAAGGGTAGATCTGGCGCTCAGATCTCATTGGAGAACACTAATAACACTAGAGGAGTATTGATAGAGTATGATTGTGTTGCTATGTGTCTTCACTTGTGTTATTCCCTGTAACTTTTTAGGAGGCACTCAATACATTCGATATATTTTGTTACGCCAAAGTATATCAAGCACTTGTAGTGGACACGCAAGAATGCCAATACCACACTATTACCAGAAAAATACAGGACTGCATGGCTTCTTATTTTGATGAATTTTACATTTCTTTGACATTGTAAAACTTCATAGGATAAGGAGGGACTCCACTAGATAGGAGCAATGTCCTGATATTTTGTATTTGACAAAATGGCTTATTTGGGATTGAGTTTTGAATGCTGATCTAATGGTGAGAAGTTTTCGTAGTCTCGCAGGAATTGTAAGTTCAAGTAGCAATAAGTATTTTGTATGAACTCTGCAGTGACCGTAGCATTAATAATCCCAAAGATGTCCCAAGCAGAAATTATTATCTCTTGACTATTATAGAGAAAGAAGAAGAATCCATTTTTTTTGTGATTACAATTATTAATAAATATTTATTCATTTGAGTAATGCATTGCAACCTCATAATAGATGGCATTGCACATAACATCTGGGTCGAGTTTATTCAATTTATATTCATGTGATATTATGTCGATTTAGTACCTGTATTTAATAAACTCCATTAACAGGGGTCTTGATCTAAAGTGAAGTAACCTGATGAAATCAGAACATAATCAGCAGTGGCTATTCATGTTCGAAGTAAATAGATACGAGGCCATTCCCATGCAAATTAGTCCAAAGTCTCTGTTTGTCTGAAAAAGCAATGACATTCTTATTAGAATTCACACATGGGGTAGAGGTTCCATTACAATTATTAGGACCAAGAATTAAAGATAAGTAACTTATTAATTTGTACTCATTTCCTCTCTGAGATAAAATGCCTTCCCATACCTCCACTTAGATGAGGTAGAAATATCAATTGCCGTATTAATTTGTTCAAGGCACACGTTGGTCCAGCAAGAAAGAACAAAATCGAGCAACACAGTACTTCTTAATCCGACAAAAATAAATGTTTCTTCTGACCAAAAGAAAACACACCATTTCCACCTTCTTCGTTGACCAAAAAGAAAAATATTTCTAATTTCCTACCTTCTAAATAAGATTAAGATTGTAAGCAAAGAAAGTTAGAGGGAAATTTGTGTTACCTACAATTGGAAAATTGACGTGATGGCTTTAGGTCAAATCCATTTTTCAAGCAACAGAGTAATCAAAATCCCCTCAAATTGCAAGTGGTGGAATTCTTTATTCATTATACCCAATTTTAGTAATGAGTTTGATGTTGATGCTGAATTTTAGTGGAGGTTTCTATTGCTTAATGATTATTAGTGATCGGCTTCTTGTATTTTCAAGTCCAAAGGGTCACCCATTCAGGATTTGTTGAGTTGATTAAGGATATTGTATATGATAATAATTTGATTCAACATTGATTGTTATTAATTTAAGGATATCAATTTTCAGTTGTACGGTCTGATTAGGTTAGTGCAACCACTGAGTGTATTAAGTTGTAATGTCAATTTCCTAATTGGAAACTTTTTCAAAGCCCAGATAATAGGTGGCTTTCACTATGAAATTAATTTCATATCTGTTAAGAGCCTCCAATAGGGTTGGTTCATTGCTGCTTTGCTACTTCTCTGGAAGGTATTCTCATGTTCTGCTCTCCAACTTTCCCACAAAAACAGCTCACCCTTCACACTCTTCACACCCCACTTTGTTAAACCATGATCTTCATAATTACCTGCTCTTGAAAATGAATCATTTTGTATGTGACAAGTGGTGTATACTTGATTAGACCAATATAAATATGGCTAGCACGCATGTTACTACTACTTATTAGAAGGATTCATTTTTCTTGTCAATGACTTCACCCATACTGAATGGATTTGGCACGTGTTGAAATTACTAAGATCGGCACAAGGAAAAAATGGTGGGGTATGGGATATTATATGGTGTAACTTCATGTATTGAAATTTTAAGCGGAAATATTCTGAATAAGGCAAATAATTATTATTTTCAGATATGGTAAAATAATTCAGTCATCCCTCAATTTCAAAGTGAAAAAAATTATCTAAGAAGAGTTGTTTGACAAATCGCTAAATTATGTATAGAAACAAAATCCTATTCCTATACGATCAAATTCAGCTAAGTTTCCCTCTCATGCTAAGTTTCAAGTACTTTCAAAACCGTGTATCTCACCTACTTTATGTCTCATACGCAATTCAACCCCTAACCATATATTTCTTTTTGAGAACTTTACTTAATCGATTCCGATTTTGTTACTTTGATTTATTTTCATACCCTTTTCTCTTTGTGTCTCACTTCATCTTAAATTGGATTGATTAAGTCACTCTTATAATTATTTCTCTCTCTCTCCCTAAAGCTCAATTGAAGCTCGTAAAAGAAAAGCTCAACTGAAGTACATTTAAACCATCTCTTCTCCTTTTGCATAAAGGTAAAATTTCTTAAGGAATCATAAATCGCTACAAAGAGTAACATAAATATTAACTTCTACTAAAAAGAAAACACAAGGTCTTTTCTATCCAATTTTTCTAGCATTATATATTGACGTCCAAATCTAGCTAGCAAGGATTTGGAAGGAATAGAGTGGCAAAAAGGTGAGAAGGAACAATTTTTCAAGATTCCTCTAAAACCACAAAAGGACAAATGGACTTTCAGGGAACAAAGAAAGAAAAAAAGTTGCCCGTGCAACTAAAAGTTGCTATCAAAAGAAAAGGATAAGTTGAGTATTGAAATAAAAACATATTGGAAGCTATCATGTCCCGCGCAATATTGGAACAAATTTGCGTAAATTACAAAGATCGATATATATTGTGTATGGTGGAAGAACAAGTTGCTGGACTTATTCTGTGCTATAGAGAAAGGCATGTTTGGGTAAAGAGGAATCACATCCAAACGTGGTCTGTGATCTTAACATTCTTGTTTGGTAGCTGTTTGTGTAGAGAACAACATTCAATTGCTGAACATAATTCCTCCGTTTAAATGGAGAATAATAGAAAATCATGATTCAATTAGGTGTATAATTTACTCAAATACCTTAACGACTTGATTTAATGTCATTATAATATAATACTATAGATAATGACTTTTTATAAAATATCCATATTATTTTAAAGGTTCTCTTTTTTAATGATTAAACAAATTCAAATTTCTAAAAAAAGTTATTTTATAAATCTACCTCAAATTTTCGCTTAAATGAATTCTGATGTTTCACAGTATTTTTTAATTACAAATTGAGTAAATTACAAATACTACTTAGGGATTCATCTACTCCTTCACAATAGATCTGTGAGTAAGAGCAATATGCAATGCTTATTCCGTACATAAAAAATTAGTGCAAAAAAATGGAGTAAGACACAATTTAGTATAATAATCATTTGGGACCAGCATCTACATGATGGAATGAACAGATCTATTGAATATTCAACAAGTCACAAGAGAAAGACAGAAACTTGACAAGAATAGTATATTTCCCACCCAATGAATATTCTACAAGGTCTACATAATGATGTAGAAACTAGAAAGCATGATGTGTGGCTAAATGCATAGCTTCGTCTACATGGCCAAGGTATGAGGTGCCCAAGATGTTAGCCTTTCAACCCATTCCTTAACCTCCAGTATCTTTTAGCATTTTTTAGTGATGCCAAAGTATACTATGCTTTAACTTCACTCCTACTCAAAAATGCATAAAACCTCCCCTTCTAAACCCTTTGTACAATGTCCTCATCATTCTGTTGTGTTGAGCACCACTTCATTAACTCTTTCTTCCCACCGTTAAGCTCCACTCATCCCCCATATCCCCATGATCCCTTCGGGAATAATGAAGCATCCCAGAGGAAAGCTTCCTCTTCCCATCATTATCATCACAACCTGTGTTCTTGTTTTTGTGGCTATCTTGTACGCAGAGAGACTCAGTTTCCTCTCTTCCAAGTCCATTTTCAAGTTCAAACCATGTCCTAGAAAAACCACCAAACCAAAGACTAGTAAGTCAGCTTCACCTATGCCACAACATATACTTCACCTCACCTCATATTTGCCATTTTATGTTTTTGTTCATCAGTTTGAGGTCTAATGCAATTATATCTCATATCATGATTGTCGTAGCAGGTGACAAAAAAGCAGATGAGGAGGTTGTGATTGTAAATGCATCATCATGGATTGATGACAGGTTTGATTTTGACCCTGAGGAGTGCAATGTTGCCAATGGGAAATGGGTGTTTAACCATTCAATAAAGCCTCTATACTCTGACATTAGCTGCCCGTATATAGATAGACAATTTTCTTGTGTCAAGAATGGGAGGAATGATTCTGACTATCGCCATTGGGATTGGCAGCCAGAAGATTGCAACTTGCCACGGTAAATTCCACTCACCAACTTGCCAATTGTAATCGTAGAACTTGTTTTTACTTTTTGGTCATAGATATGTATGTTTAGTTCATGCAACCTTGATTTCAAAATGACTATATGTTGCAGTTTCAACCCAGAGGTAGCCCTCAGAAAGCTTCAAGGGAAAAGGCTGCTGTTTGTGGGGGATTCACTGCAAAGAAACCAATGGGAATCTTTTGTCTGCTTAGTAGAATGGATCATACCTCATAAGCAGAAATCTATGAGACTAGGGAGAGTTCATTCAGTCTTCACAGCCAAGGTATTGATATATTGATTGAATATGATCAAAGATGTTTGCTGAAATTAATCAATCAGCTATTAACTAAAGAACAAAATTTAAATTCAATTTCAGATGTGTTGTTCTCCAATTTAATTAGAGTTTCACTTTGGTAAATAATCTATTAAATGTCAACGTGGATCACCGAAATGAAACATCAATTCTAATTAGAGAACACCGCCAAAACCACATATAAAACTGCATCAGTTTTGTTTTTTACTTAATCAGAAGCTCTTCCTGCTCTCAATTATGCGATTGACACAAACACAATAAAAGCTATTACTAATAGGGATTCTTTCAAATAAACACATTAACTCTTAGACATGCTTTTTTTTTAAAAACTCAAGCTCATTCTTTTTGTATCTGTGCTTTCACAGGCATACAATGCTACTATAGAATTCTATTGGGCCCCATATCTTGTAGAGTCCAACAGTGACATTGACATCATAGATATAAGGAAAAGGATAATAAAAGTGGATACTATAGCTGAAAGAGCCAAAAACTGGACGGGGGTGGACATCCTTGTTTTCAACACATACGTATGGTGGATGAGTGGTGTTAGGATCAAAACACTGTAAGCTTTCTTTGATACTCACTACTTAATCAGCATAATATGTGTCATTCTTCTGTTGTTCATGACAAACATTCAACAGTCTCTTGCAGCATTTGATCTTTAACCAAAAGCAAGAAAACAGTGCCTAAACTCTAGTTTATAAATTTCAGATGGGGTTCTTTTGCTAATGGACAAGAAGGGTACGAAGAATTTGACACCCCAGTTGCTTATAAGTTGGCTTTGAAAACGTGGGCCAACTGGATCGACTCAACCATCAATCCAAACAAAACACGGGTCTTTTTCACCACTATGTCACCAACGCATACAAGGTCTCTATCTTAAGAAAACTTGGTTCAATTTATTATAGCAACAACTTAAGCTATAAGCTAAATGGATTCAAATTGAATCATTTAAAATCACATTGAAATACCAGTTAACATGATTTTAGATAAATATTCACATATTTAATTTCACGTTTTAAAATTGATTATAAATCTAAAATTGATTTTGAATTGAAGTAAGTTTAAGTAATATTTGTATTTAATAAAAATTTTACACTAAAGTCTACTATTAACTTATTTTTAGAACAAAAATCTAAACATAAATTACATGACTTCAAAATTAACTTTAACCAAATTTAATTTTACAATACAAGTTGTTCTTTGCTTCATTTATGTCTATGAGTAAAATGCTTCAGATTGTAACAAGTCAAATAATGTGTTGTTTCTCAGAAGCCAAGACTGGGGCAACATGGAAGGTGTGAAATGCTTCAATGAGACAAAGCCAGTGAGTAAAAAGAAGCACTGGGGAACTGGTTCTGACAAGAGAATAATGAGTGTGGTGGCAAAAGTGGTGAAGAAAATGAAAGTTCCAGTGACATTCATCAACATTACACAGATATCAGAGTATAGAATTGATGGACATTCCTCAGTTTACACTGAAACCGGAGGGAAACTTTTGACTGAAGAAGAAAGGGCTGATCCACAAAATGCAGATTGCATACACTGGTGCTTGCCCGGAGTTCCAGATACGTGGAATCAAATACTTCTGGCTATGTTGTAACAAATATATATCTTGCACAAAGATCCATGCATTCTTTTTTTTTTTAACTCTTGTGACATGAAGATGTCAACTATTTTGTTTTGTGTACATTCATGTTGAAATGCCATTTGTGTGATATAAATATACGTGCGTCATGAATATAGTTTATTTTTTTTGGAGGAACATGAATATAGTTGACATTAGAGTACATTGTAAAACCACAAAGGGTCGCATTGTCATTGTCACATTTATACATACATAGTCATCTGACATCCACACAACCAACCTCTGTTATCACAGTGAATGCAAGTGAAAGGAAGATCCTGAAATTTCATGTATTATAACCCAATGTCACACAACTTGTCCCCTGTCAAGAACATACGATTGAAACTTATGAAGAACAAAAGGAATCCGTCACTAATTTTATTTAAAATAAGAAAAATTGAAAAACATTTTTTGTATTAAAAAAAAAAAAAAAAAAAGAAGAAAGAAGAAGAAGAATAGTTTTTCAATTTGGTCTTTGGAGATGAGTTTGGATTTGGGGCATGGTTACACACAAGAAAGGTGGAAACTGAATTCCATGGCAACACTGATATATCCATAAAATGATTATTTTATAGGAATTAAATGTAAAAGTATTAATAACTTTAAAAATGTTTGTTTTAACCCAAAATAAAATAAGAAATAGAATAAAACTAGAGAAGAAAAAAGATTTTTGAATTTATATTTAATTTACTAGGAAAATTCTCTAGACAGATGTATTTTTTGGTGCAATAAAAAACTTAAAATTAAATTATTCTTAAAAAAATATAAAATACAGCTTTGAAAATTTTATTGAAAAGCTCAGCTATTAAATTTTATGAACATAACCGTAAATTTTTAGATGCGGTCATTAAGTTGTCTCAACCAAAATGTCTTTTTTCATAAAAGTGAGAATTGACAATTTATCTCAGCTAAATCAATTCTTAATTAAATTGAGAAATAAATATAATAAAGATAATTTATTTTATAAAAGTATAAAATATTTTTCATTAAAAAAGGAAGGTTGAGTGTAGATTAAATGATAATTAAATGAGATAATAATCCATCCTGTGTAACATATTCAAATTCAACTAATATTATTCACAAAAAATCTCAAGTTCAAATGCAAAAGGTTGTATAAAAAGGTATGCCAAAAGAAGATAATGAATTTTACTTTCCTGTTTTTTTTATTTCATCATTATTGTTATATTTTTGTATTTTATTTTACTGCATTACGCTGGAAACAAATTGGAGTGAATTGAATGCTAAAGGCCACCTAATAATCCAAAGTAAATGTCCCAAAATATGTGCAGATCCCACTTGGTCCAATCACACCAAACTTATTGAGAAAACTGAACCTATTAAAATTCCCCTTCATTACTGTAATTATTACTTTTATCAATGAGTTGTCTGAATTAAAATGTCATGCAGAAACCAAAAATAATCCAAAGCAAATAATTTTTTTTTTAAATATGTTATATAAATATTATTTTAGGTATTTAATAAATAATAAGTTTTTTGTTAAGTTTTAACAATACATAATTATTATTAAAATTTTGGAAAATTTTATACAATTAAAATATTTTTTTAGATTCCGTTGAGTATCTTTTTATTTTTATAATAAATCTCTCCAAACAAAAAAACTATCAGAATGAATGAATTGAAATCCATAAGTTAGTGGAATTTAAATGAAAAATTGTTAAAATCACGTTAGAATGACATACAGAGTTATAATAAGTCAACAAATTAGAATTTGAATTTTTTAATTTATCTTAAATTTATATTTCTTATTATTCTATTATCAAAAGTTTTTAATTTATTATGTACTGATTTGATGTTGATGTTGACGTTCATGTAGATTTGACGTGAGTTTGTATTTGATGTGATTTTTATTGTTCTGTAAGTTATAAAGGAAAGTTGAAATGATATGTTATTTTTTTGTTTTTATGTATATGTCATTATATTATTATATTATATTATATTATATATATTGTTATATTACTTTATTTGATATATATTAATAAAAATATATGATTATTTTTATTTATTATATTTCTTATTTTGACATATAACTATTTTATTATTCAATGGTGATAATATGTATATATTTTTTAGTTATTATTGTGATCGAAATTTTGTGTATAGAATATATATAATTATTTTACTTTTCAGTTGTGATAACATGTATATAATTTTTATGTATCATTATGATCGAAATTTTGTGTATAGAATTTTTAACATAACATGTGAATTTATATTTGAAATTAGTATCTACTTGATAATATGATTTAAAGGAATATATGATTGGATTTTTATACCTGATATGTTAAATTATTAAATATGAATTAATTAATAATTTAATTATTATTATTTACATATTATATTTAACTAATTTATAACATTTATTAGTATGGAAAATATATTTTTAAAAAATGATAATAATGTAATATGTAATGATTGATGTGTTGTTTTTAAAATTATATTATATTCATATGACATGTTTAACAACTATTTATTAATTATCGTAAATTTGAAATGATTAAAAATTATAAACAATTATAAATAAAATAAAATATAATTTCTATATTTAATCAATGGATAATCATTGGAATCAAAAAAGGAATTTTAACATGTAAAATGTTGACTTAATTTATAACTACAAATTACTGTTTGTATTTGAACAACAAAAATATTTACATGAATAAATTTTGGTTAATAAAATTTTATTCTTTATTAAACACTTAAAATAATATAAACGCAAAAATTTTAAAATTTTAAAACAAATCACATATTCTTATTAAGAATTTTTCTATTTCAATATTTAATAAATTATAATATTAATTTATAAAATTTTTAAATAATCTGGAATCAAAAATTAAAACATATAGCTTCTCTTGAATATTAACTAATAATACTACATGCTACAAAAAAAAAATAGCCATATAATAATTTTTAAAAAATCAAGTAAAAAAATATTCATACTTGAAACAAAAAAAATTATTAGTTATCAAAATTCAAAAATGATATGTATAAAACAAATTAGAAAAAATATATTTATTTTAGTAGATAATTTATATGTACAGAAATGAAAGAAAGGAAAAAAAAAAAATAGTCTCTACACAACAACAACACATTTTTCATTACTTGATAAATAAAACATCATTAGAATACAATGACAAATAATAAGAACATTACATAGTGCACTATAATATAACACTTGATAAAAGTTGATGCAATAGTACACATCTAAAAAACAAATATTAAAAATATTTAACAGTAAATAAAGTCAAATAATATATTGATAGCAAGTCTTATTTGTATTAAGCATTACAGCCAAAAGGAATTACTTCTCAGACTTCACTTTCCTGAACTTCAATTTTCTTTTACAAGCATACAAAGTTTCTTCTTTTTCATCATTCTTAACACTGGGAACAGAACTTTTCAGCATTCAGCCCAGAACTAACATCATCATTAGCCAAATCAACAACTTCATCATCAGACATTGAAACAAAAGGATCAACAACTTGACCACTGGTATCTTTAAAAGAGTAACATCCTGTAAATGACCAAAATCATTTGGAAACTTCAACTACATAAAAAAAAAATGCCAAATAGTAACTATGCAAAAAAAAAAATCTAAATAACATACAATTAAAAAAAATATTGATACAGAATTTAATAGATATTAATAGATTTTAAAATTAAGATTAATAATGAAAAAATAAAAAGAAAAAGAAAAAATTAGCCAAAAAAATAAACTAAATATGTATGAAAAATACCTTAAATGAATCATTATATACCTTAATTTCTTTGTGAGACTTGAACACTTCAATAACAAATAATTCATCATATATTCTTTTAACCTTAAATGAATCATCATACCTAAAGGTGTTTTTCAATTATCCTTTTAAAATATGGATGATGAACAGTAGAACTTGAAACCTATACAAGAGATAATAACAAGAAATTAAACAATGTTAAATTAAAATTAAAATATAAATATAGTTATTAAATATAAATATTGTGAAAACCTTTATTTCACTTAGAAGAGTTGAACAGGAAGAAGAAAACAACAAAGATCAATCATTATCAAACATTGTTAAAAAAGCAGTTTCAACACCATTAAAAACCTCTATTTTAAGCTTATACCTGATTAACAAAAATATAACCATATTATTAATATCAATATTATCAACATTGTTACTTTAGTTATTATTATTATTATTTACGACATCAAGAATAAATGTAGTCTACAAATAAATCAAGTATAAAAAAAATATTATGTAGATCATACCTTGGAGTAATCTCAAAAACACGATTCTCATAAGACAGACAATAGTACATCTCATATCGTGGAATAACTGCTTTGTGACACTTACTTGCATAATACCAACATTGATCATCATTTAAAATAGAGAGAATAGTTCCCAATACCACAAACAAATCCTCCTAAAACAATTACCAAATAAACATAACAATTTTACCTGAATAAACATAACAAATAAACATATATAAAACAAATAAAGAATAATAAAATTTCTAATTTATAAATTAAATGAGAAGTTTTTACCATTGTAAGTCTTAATCTTGGCAAATTGTAAAATAAGAATAGGCAGACAATTGCCATCAGCTGATATGAGGTCATTCAATATGTCAATATACTTTCCAAAGAGTGCACATTGAATTTTATCCCTATAAATAAAAAATCATCAATAAAAAATAAAAAAATAAAAACCAAATATTTTGTGCTATATAATGATTTGTTACTTACTTATCATTTACCAACTCTAAGAGCATAATCCTTTTTCATCCTTAACAGATACTCTTTCAGCAGAAACTGCAGTCAACACATCCATTGTATTTAATTCAAATTAAATTAATAAATAATTTAAAGTTAACTAACCACTGCAAACATATGTATAACAGTAAAACAGTAGATAAATAATAAAATACAGAAAAAGACAAAATATAATATACCTATGAGATAATCCGATTTATCCTCAAATTCCAAGATTTTCTCAGAATTCACAATAGTCAATGCATTCATAAGGATGGTAGCATCCTCGCATCAAACAATAGTTGTTTTTAAATGAAATATAAGTTTATATGAATGATTAGTTGCCCTATAAGAATCACTATTAGGAACACCACCAAAGTAACACATCCTATGTACTTTTCCTTTTATTATTTTATCATCAAAATTTCTCATCAAAGACTTCTTTACAGTAGCTTGAATTTTTGAACCCTATCACAAAAAAATAGTAAAAAAAAAAAATTAATACCAAGTAAAACATAACATCAATTATTAATTATTATATAATATTGTTTGAATTACAAACATATATTGACAAAAAATTCAACATAAATAATTAATCTCACAACCATTATTAATCTCCACCTATAAGTATAATTGGCATATATTAAAACTTTTAAATACACTACAAACTAGTAAGAAATCCTACGAAAATTTTAACCAAATAAAAAAATAAAAGTACAATTTATTTACATACTTTAATTAAAAAACAAATAAATTTACAAATTCATACTATTGAAACAATAGTGTTTTACATATAATAAATCTGCATAAAATCTCATAGTTAGATAAAATTATCCATTATTTGAGAAAGATTAAACACTTGAAAAACTTTGATTAAACAATAACTCAATCGGGTGGGATTCCGCAAGTCCATCCAACATAAGACCCACAGTAAATTCATCAAGAAATTGAATAAAGTATAATTAACAATGCTAAAAATATATAGACATTAATATGGAATAAAATACAGTGACCATATTACAAAAAATAAAAATAAAAACAAACAACATTCTAATCGTTCAAATTTTAAAACAATAACTTGGACACAATATATAAAATGGATGAATAATACACACAATTTGTAAAACTTTAAAAATGAAAAATAAAATAACATAAGCAGTTTGACAATAAAAATTAAAGAAATAAAGAAATATGTAAATCTTTGTAATACGGTATTCAATCAATATCATTTCCACAACAAATGATTTAGAAAGATCCAGCAAATGATACATCTTTCATAAACAGATAACTTTAATTTTAAAAATTCAAGTTTGCCTTCTAGAATGAATATCCTTCAACATGTCAATAGTGATAGACACAACAAATAACAATAATAAAAAGGAAAAAACAAAAAACAAATCTTGACTCAAAAACACTTCGATGTTACGTAAAATTGAAGCCTACAAGCATGCAACGAATATCTTTATTTGTAAGTAGATGTCTTTTTATAACCTGCACCAACATTGTACTTTGTATACATGTGATAAAGTAACATAACAATTAAAAATTGAAAAAGAAAGTACATCGTAATAAATACGTGAATAGACACAAAATTTTATACATTATACACAATATATATAACATATACTAATGAGTCTAGATTCATTAACTACAATGATACCTACAAATAGATATAATAAAGACAATAGGTATGTATTTAGATGGATAAAGTTATTCATATTAAAAAATTTGTCAACACAAGGAAATTGAAAAACTTGTATAATCACAAACTTGTAGACATCAACATACAAGCTTTAAAAAATAAAAAATTTAAAAATAATGCAGGTATAATTAAAATATCTTTCGGATAGTATAAAATAAAAACATGAAATATAAAAAATAAGTACATATATATATTACTCAGGTGTATAAAAGAAAAATCATTGTTCAACCAATAGTAAAATTTTGTCTTCAAACAACTTCATCGTTGTTAAGTTATAGATGTGCTGACTTCACTGTAAAATCATTTGCTTTCCTGCCAATCACTCTTTTGTTGCTTTTATGCCAATCACTTTTTTTGGCCGTGTAGGAGTTGGTAAAGTTGACGTTTTTATTTTTGTCTTTTCTACGTAGTACGAAAGTCTTTCAAGTTTGTAGGCTATATCATATGATTTATCATGGTCGAATGACTTAAAGTCCTTAAAGTCCTCTTATCCGATGAATTGGGCATATGATGTTTTCGTATGATCACACTCCAAAGTAAACTTAGATATAGAAAAGGCAATCAATATATCTGCATATTTTTTTTAAAATATTAACTTTAATGCAATAAATTTATGATTATGTCTTTTTTGTTATCAAACCATTCTCAAAGTACTAAAAAAATGTTAGGAAAATACAGTAACCAAATATATAACAAACCCAATACATGAAAAAAAAATGGATTAGAAATAAAACATACAAAAGTACATATCAAAAAAAAAAAAAAACAAAACAAAACGAAAGGATAAGCATACGTAAATGACATCAAAACATAAAAGAACGGAAATGGCACACTTGTAGGGCACAACAAAGATGAAATATATACAAGAAACACATATACATAAAATACTGCAATGAAAGCCAAGGGAACACTAAAAGGACTCAGAAAGTTAGAGGTGACAAGATGACAAAAAATAAAGCTTGTAAATGATACTCAAGTGTCATATATCATATAAACTAAGTCTCAACTATTAAATGACCTTATAACAAATCTAATGAGCAAGGAGTTAATGATTATCAAAGCATAATCATATATGAGATAAATAATTAATAAATGAAGCTCACGTTTCATCAAATGTACTAACAAACATGACACATGGTGAAAAACATTGATAAAGATTAGGGTGTGTGGCTATTTAGGTTATATAAGATGATTTTGAGCTTTCATGAGTTTGTGTATATACATAGACAATTGATTATGTAAGTACGAGCTTAAACAATTTATCAATCATTTGACCTAAATAATAGTTCAATAAAGATCGTTTTTATCTTTTGTATTCAAAGGGTAATGGATCATACAAAATGAACTAAGTGATTCTATCAGTCAATTATGAATGATCATGTGTTGTTTGACCAAGTTACTTGTACCCACTAAATACCTTTTTATTAATCATTTTAATAAATTACAATTTTTTTTAAAATTAATAATAAACTATTGTATAATATTTAAAATTATTTATCTTGTAAATTTAACTTCCTCTAAAACAAGAAAACTAACTAATAAAATATTTACCCGTTCATTCCAATATATATTTTAATATCTAAAATTACAATTTAATTGCACAATCTTATTTTTCTTAAATTTTTCATTTAAGTGTTGTTTATTTTAAAGTAACACATAATTAATTTTAAATTTTTAAGCAAGATTAAAATGCATGCTCAAATAATTTCATTTAAAATAAATAAGTTTAATGACTATATATTATTAATGATTTTTTTATATTTATCAATAAATAAAAATTATCGTTAATATAATTTTTAAAATAAATATATATAATAACTTATGATTAAATAAAAATATAAAATTATGTTACACTTTTACTGTATAACCTATTTTTTCTAACACAAAATATGTTTTATTCTTTAAAATATTTGGAAATAGTAATTTTAGTTTTATAAAAATTAATATATTTTGAACTTTCACTTTTTATAAAAATAATATAATTTTAAATTTTTATTAAAAACTAAAAACATATTTTTTATATTAACACATTATGATATTATTGATAAATAATTTTATTTTTTAAATAAATTCTTGAATCGGTTAAGAAATATTTAAGTTTAATAAAAAAGTTTTTTTTTATTAAAATATAAAACTAAGAACAATTTAAATTCTTAAAAAATATGTATTAAATTTGTACTGAGAATTAAAATATGATTGAATTACTTTGTAAATTTGTAAACCATTTGATAATTTTTAATTAGATTTTTGAAGTATTTTTTAATTGGATTTTTAAAATTGTATGTGCTTTTTTAATTAAGTTCTTTTATTTAAATATTGTTATGTAAAATTAACTGTTAAAGTTTGTAATTGGATGAGTTTTTTTTTTTTTTTTTTTTAACTAAACGAGTTTGTAGTAAAAGTTAGAATGAAGTCTATACATACTTATAAAAGAATGCTTGAATTGAGTGAACTTATATAAACAAAAATATTAATTAAAAAATCAAGTTGAGAATTTTGATTCAAAACTTAGAAACCTGAAAATATTAGCATAAACAAATAAGAATATTAACTTAAAAATTGAATGAATACACTACAAATCTATAAAGATAGCAATATTAAATGGTTTAATTACTTTTTAGATCCTTATAATTATAATAATTATTTATTTAATAAATATAATTTAAAATATTTTATTTTGATATTCATAGTAATAATTTTTTAATTTTTTTAATTTTTATTGTTTAAAATCACCTAATATTTTTAGATTCAGATTTTTTAAAATTATTATAAAGTTAAAATTAATAATAAAAAACTGTTCAAAAATCTAAATAATTTTAATTTTATAATAATTTAAAAATATTTACATGTAATAACGTTAGATAATTTTATACAATAGATATTAAAATAATTAAGAAATATTAATCATATGTACTAAAATAAGATATTTTAAATTATAAATATTAAAATAAAAAACTGTAATTATAAAAAAATAATTAAAGCATATTAAATTTACCAACTCGTTAGGTTCATATAGGTATTTTTTTGTGATAATAATTAAAGAAAAAATAATTAAAAAATAAATATAAATATAAGAATTTAATTAAAAAATAAAAATATTAAAAACTTAATTAAAAATCATCTAATAGTTAATATACCTACCAAATAATTTATCCTAAAAATGACGTTATTTTAACGTATTGAAACGTGTGTAGCAAGAAGTGGAGGCACCGATATAAACGAAACTGAACGCTTGGTATTGGCCATTCGCCGCCTTTTTCTGATTCCAGAGACATCTTCAATCAATCTCCCTTGAATAACAATCTCTCAAATTAAGGTTTGATATTAATTTCCCCAATTTTATTTCGTCTTTCCAATTGCTAGCTCTTGATTTCTGTTCTGAAACCCTATTTTCTGTTCTTATTATCTAGTTTGTTTGTTTTCTCGCCATAAAAAACACAGGATTAGGAAGGAAAACTTAGGGATTATCGATAACTATATTAAAAGATTTTATTTTTGGGATATTTTGCAGTTTTTGGATTTTGGGTAATTTTGAACCGTTTGCAGTTTGAAGCTGAGAAATAAACATGGCCGGTGGTGCGAATTTCATGCAAAGGGTTCTCTCTTACGTGGTGAATGAAGTGGTTGTCAATGGCCTTGCGAACAGGTACGTGGTGCGGCCACTTTTTTTTATTCTTTTTTATATTTTATTTTCTATAGTTTTTGTTTTGATCTATGCATGTGATTTTTGAGGTAATAAGCTTCCTTCTCTGGCTGTTGGGAAATTTTCTGTTATGGAGATCAAAGAGAATGAGAGAGAGCCTCGAAATTTTGAGTTTTTATTATTAATAGTCTTCAGGGCAACATGGTTGCACTGGAATTTTAAGTAGTTTGAAAGGTTTGCTGCATGCATCCACATGATGATTGGTGATATGGGTTTTGTTGTATTAAATTTTGCCTGTGCTGTTTTTTAGAATTTAGTTAGATTTAAATGTGTATTGTGCATGAATCATATGGTTGTGTATTGACTAGAGCAAACATCATTTTTCTAAAGATTGTTATTTTTTTATTGCCGAATCTGGTTTTTGGATTGAGTGACTCAAACAATGGGAGATCGAAAAACATGGGGAAATGGTAAGTTTGTATCGAATGACAATTAAGGTGTTCATGGCCCAGGTTTAGCCAGGGTAGTTCTCAGGCACATGTTTTGATAGGGTTAAGCTTTTAGTCACAATCTCAAGTCCCACCCTAATCATGGCCTGAGTAGTGACTAGATTGGAGCGTGGTTGACTCAAGATAAGACAAAATGTACAAATTTCTATATTATGTATAGCTAAGTCTTATAATATTTGAATTAGGAAACCAAAATTAAGTGATTTTTAACATTATGTACAAAATTGTTAATAACGCATTATAGCACCACTATCTCACCTTTGTTGCACCTGGCCGTTGTGTCTGGAGCAGTGTTATTTGCGGTTGAGATTGCGTCCTTTTGCAGGCTTCACAGGCTGAAGACTCTTTTACCCCTTAAAAAGTGTCAATTCATTCCCCTTTTTTGTGAGGGTGGGGAACTCGGAAAATAACAGACCCTATTAATCTAAATGTTTTTGTTCGTTTCTCATCCAATGTTGTTAAATAACTGTTATGGTGCTGCCATAAGGCTATAATGTGGCATTTTGGAGCCTCTCCGCCAATCATCATCCATTATTTGCCATTGTATGGTGTCGTCTGCCATGGTGCCCATTATATCTGCCATGCCACTGCCACAGTGCAGATGGCGGAACTCCCCCTTTTTTTCTTTTTATTTTTTCCTTTTCCAAAACGTCCTTTTAAGGGTTACTTCATCACACTTAAGACATATCAACCCATAACTGGTTTTACTTTTTTTTTTCACTTCTTCCTTCCGTTCCTCTTTTTCTCTGCTTATTCTTCATCTGTTCATCATTTCTTTAGATGTTCCTCATCTCATTTTCTTGATTGTCTTTGTTTTCTGAGCTCTCTTATTCTCAGTCTGGCTGTTCTTGTTCTTCGTGTGTTCAATGTTTTCGTGCTATGTTTATTCAAAATTTCAGAGTTTAGTTGTCTGTTTTTTAGAATTTCTGAATCATGTTGTCCTATGCTGTTTTTAGTAAACCAATAATGATGTTCCCAATTCTTTTTCACATATAGCACAATGGGAAGCACCAAAATCATATTCTTTTGAGGTTTGCGGTGTTTTCTTGGATTTTAGTCTATGATTTGTTGTTTTTAATCTATTTTTTCTGTTTTTTAGTTTTTATACATAATATATATGTGTGTATATAAAAATTTGTCTGCCTTAAGGTGCCATGCCAATCACCATATGTATATGGGGTTTCTTGGCTTACTGCCACTGGCTGCCATCTGCTATTGATAACCTTGTTCTCATCTTCAGTTCTTCGTGCCCAAGCCTTGATCCTGTTCTGTTCTGCAGTTGTCCTCCATAGCTAGCAGCTCTGATCTCTGTCAAACACTCCTACGCACCTCTTTTCTGGACATTCTGTGGTGCAGATGGTCTGTTACAGTTGGTTCTCATTGGTTTACGAAGAGTCATCTCTCAGATTGTATTGCATGGAAGCTTTTTCTATTCCACCACACATCTTTTTTTCCGATGCTGGACACTCTGTCCCATTGAAAGGCATTAATCACCCTCTCTAGTGCATTGGCATTGTTACTTTTTAGGAATTTTTCAAAAGGCTAAGATTTAGGCTTCAATGAGTTCAGGAACCTTTGTTGTCAGATGTGGTGGCAGTGGCAGTGATGGCATGGATGTTTGGGGTTGGTACTGATTGGGTTTGAGCTGAGAGTGTGCTCACAAGTTTTACTCTGAAAGTGACTATGGAGCATAAATTTTCGAAACAATCAGATAAAAAAATAGGCACCCAAAAAGATGTTATATTTTGGTTTTTGAAGTCAAAAAATTCTTTTAGAGAAATAGTGATCAATTATTGCTTTATGGATTCCAAATCAAGTACACAGATTTTTAAATTGTGGGTGTATTCAATGTCCAAGCTTTTCCTGCCTTTGAATTATCTGATTAAGTTCACACAAATTTCTTTTACTGTATTAGTTTTTGTTTTCTTGTTTACTATCATTATCTCATGCGAATGTTCTACTGTCGTTTCGCAGTCCTGCATTTCAGAGGTTTGCAGTGAGAACATCAAAAAGAATTGAAGATATTTCTAACAAAGGTAATAGGAGCAAAATGATTTCTTTTGATATTTGTTGACCATGTGAACGATTTAGTTTCACACGTGTTTTATATTCTAGCAGCTGTTCAGAAGAGGCAGGAGCTAGCTGAGCAGATCAAGGACATCTCGAAGAATATGGAGGTTGTATGCTGTCAAAATTAATATTAAAGAAATGCTATCAACATACATTTTAACATACTCTTTTAAACACACCTCTTGTTTTTAACTGAAATTTATTTGAAATTACATTATATTGTGGATTGCACTTCATATTAAGTCTTACTCATAATTTTGTAGATTTCAATAAATTTTATGTAATAGTAGAGTGTTAAAAGTAGTATGTTAGCGTGTGTTGCTAACACTCTTTTTATTATTAAATCAGCTACTAGCAATGTGATTATCATTTTTTAACTTGTCCTTCTTCTTTTGCTTCTTTCAGTCATTCAAGAACCAGTAATTTTGGTATTCCGGCTACATTGCTGGAGGTAATGGAGTCCTGATTTTCTTTAGCCAAAGCTACTGCTGGAGACAAGGGCGGGCGTCTGTAAATTTCGTTTGTAATAGTATGTTTTGGTTCTTAACTCTTGATCTCAAAGTTGGGATGCAAGGTTTTCTTCCAGTTTGCTTGGTGAACTGAAAACAGGATTAGGATATTGTTGCTAGTTTATGATATACTATCACTATGTCATCAAATATTAGTTTTTAATAATATATTTTATTTGAAACTAAGGAGGACTAATGATTACTACAAAATAAAATGATAGTTTTTTCATTCAATTTGTTCTTCTATGTGAATCCAGGGTGCAAAAAGGACTCTAACCAATCATCTTATAGTGAATGTGTTGTTTAGGCTTATAGTGACATTGTTTAAGAGTTGCAGCGGATGACGGGGAAATACCTTCTGTACTACATATTTTTAGGACATCAACAATGGAGAAATTCACCCGAATTTCTACATTACATTTTGAATAATATTTTATACTCTCTTATAATGGCATATTACTTTTGTTTAAGTAATTAAATTATATTTTTTTCTAACCAAGAAACTTACTAGGGGCAGCTGATTGAAGCATTTCAAAAACTTACATTTTTTTTCATTTTTTTTTTGTTATTTATTGATGTTGGACAAATATAGTTTTTTTCTTATGGCATTGGGATAGTTTTACAAATGTAGTTTATTTTATATAGATGTAATCTACTAAATAATGTTTTATGTCATATGTAGTTTTATTTATTATAAATTATATTTCAAGAATTTGTTTTTGCAAAATATCATTAATGGACATTAGATTGGTGGAGGATGTTGAAGTTGTTATTTGAATTGACAACACCTAAGAATTTTTTTATTTTTATGCATGTAATCAATAATATCCAAACATCTCATTCAACCCTTCAACAAACTTGTTCAAGTATTTTTACTGTAATGTTTTCATCAATAAATATATATTCATTCATATTATTAGTTGGTGATTAATGAAGCAACATGTGAATAATGACAATATAATTTTGTAATGGTGAAATATTTATTCTTCCAATTATATCAATTCTTAATTGAAAATACTTATCATTGTCATTAAATTCTTCTATAATGCGTACAAATACATGCCATGGCATTCAAAAATTTCTAGGAATTGATTTTTTGTGTATACTAGACTTGTCAAGTAATTAAGGAAAGATTTTTCTTTTTATAATTTCTTGATATACGAGTTCTTTTATGAGCATGTTGCGTAGAATTGTTACCTTGTTCTTGCATATGCTTGTCAATTAATTTCTAAATATGTTTTTGTTGGGTTTAAAAGTCATTAAACTCATTTTTTATAAATTTTTTACTCTAGCTCACTAATAGAAAATGAGTCATAAGGATTCATTTGAATGATGGAGAAGGAAGTTAAAATTTTCACATAAATAGAAAATAATAAGAGGAACTAGCAAAATTAAGTGGTGTGTTGTTCATCAACTAATTTATCTAATGACTAGTTTGATCCCAATAACTAATTTGACTTCATTAATTACTTTGACACCAATTAGTTAAATCCATGTTTTTCTTTAATAATTTTCTACAACTAAGTGTGATATTGAAGTTGTACCTTTGTTATACCAATTATGTCCTTCATGAGGATATCAAATTCCTTTTAAGTCACCTCTCTCTCTTAATTGGATTTCAATCTCCTTAAGATGTTTGTAATATTTTCTAGTTGTCAATCTTTAATCTAATAAATCTTTTAATCTCTGTACATTGAAAGATTTTTTGTTAGATTTTCTCTTTGGCCTTTATTTTTTCCATTTCATTCCTATTGGATGTTAGAAAAAAAGATGATGTTGGGTTAAGTTCATAATTTGTTGACATATCTGATGAAAATGATGAGGTGTACTCTCCTATAAAAAAATCCTTGTTTTTTTTGAAAAATCTCCACTGATTTTGAATTCTATTAGGCTTATATTTTGATGAACACCATGCATACTCAAATATTATTCTTAGAACTTTCACTTTTCTTCCTTCAAACAATTTATGTGTAACACTCGACAAACTTTTGAACTCCATAATCTATCTTTTGTCAACAAGCTAGTAGTATCCTTTTCTTTTTTCTTGTTCATTTGTGATGTTCATTATATTTTTTAATCCTTGACTAAATACCATTGACTTGTTGGTCAACCTTTGTAATGAGTAATTTGAAATATCGAATCATGCTTTAATAAGTATTGTATCCTCTTTCATTCTAAACCTTTATTTAGAATTTGTATAACCATTCAAACTTTTATCTTTGATTACAATTTTTGCTAAGTTAATTTGGGAGGAAAACGAAGAAACTAAAAATTATAATATTAATTTCACCAGTGTTTGTAGTTATTGATAGAAATAATTCTCACTAATACTCATTGTTAAAGTCCTACCAAATGAGATGATATTAATTATTGGCAATGAAAAAATTAATCCATTATGTTTTAACATTACAAATGGATTACTTATGTATTAAATTTTAAACTCATGCTATTTACAAGTTCAATTAAACTATATATTATTTTATATTTGTATTTAGTATTTATATAAATAGATATAATGATAAAATTATTTTTAATGCTACTAAATATAATTATAATAAAATTGAATAAAATAATTAATTATATTTTTAATTAAGGAGATGTTGTCTTAAAAAATATCAAA
>JAMLFT010001982.1:0-27758 GCA_026544285.1 Pachyrhizus erosus | reverse complement strand
CATGCAATCCCTCTCTCTCCAGTCTCATATGGGCAGATTGACCTGCCAATTATCTTTACTCAAGTGGAACCTCCGAGGGTTTCAGATTCCCCTCCACCAGGTTTTCCATCCAGACCCAGGAGGAGAAGACCTCGGAATTCTCCTACCGGACCCTCAAGGTCTAGAAGCAATAGACCTGCAACCAGTAGGGAAGATTCAATGGAGGAAGATCCCTCAGAAGATCCTGCTGACAGTCCCTAGGACTTTTGTTGTTCTTATTATAGTTTATTGTAATATTTAAGAATCTATGTATTATTTCTAAGTTATGTTGTATGACTAAAATTTAAATTCGAGATGTAATCGTTAAGTGTGTTTATTATGTTTGGAACAGTTTTAATATTTAAATAAAATGCGTGTTAAAATTTTAGTCGTTACAATTTCCATCTTCTTTAGGAAGATCCACTCCATGTGGAAGAAGAAATGAGGGTCTCGTTGGAGAAGCTACTCCACAAAGTTTTCCAAAGAGAACAACGAGACACCTATAGTATGCTATGAGTGTAAGAATCCTAGACACTTCAAGTCTAAATGTCCATAGCTCACCAAGGATGAAGAGGAAAAGAATTAAAAGAAAGGCTTCTTCAAGAAGTAGAAAAAATGATTGATGACCACATAGGAAAATATCGATGAAGATATGTCTAACGAGGAAGGTGATGAAGAAGCCAATCTATGTCTCATGGTAAACGTCTCTTTAGAAGGATCAAATACATAAAAGAAGAAAACTTCTCCAACCTTTAAATATCTTAGAAAAGCTTATCACGAACTTCTTTCCAACTCATCTCTTATTTCTAAAGCTTAAAAAAATTTAAAGAAAAAAATTTGAAAACTCACTAAAGAGCATGCGATTTTTATTTTGAAAAATAAAGCTTTAGAAGAGGAAAAGACCAAACCTGAAGAAAATTCTTCTTCAAACTAAAACTTAAACAAAGTTAAAAAACTTTAGGATAAAGTTAAGGATTTAAAAGATAACCTTTCCAAGTTTGTCAAAGAGTTTGAGAATCAGTCTAAAATTCTAAAATATTCCAAACATCACTCTAACAAGTTAGGTCCTAAGTATGAGAACAAGAAAGACATCCACAATAAACATACTCACACATGTTATTATTGTGGCAAACCTGAACATATGACATCCAAGTGTAAACACTTGCCTAAGAGGGGTACATTCAAAACCAGTAAACTTAACAAGAAAGGACCCAAGTCTATTTAGGTGCCTAAATAGAAAATTATTCATGGTTTTTATATGCTTAACAACAACAAGAAAACTTCCATCATGATAATTAAAGAATGGTAAGTCCTTTTCTAGTTCTATTGATAATGTTCTTCTTGTTGAAGGACTAAAATATAATATACTAAGTATAAGTCAATTATGTGATAATGGACACGATGTATCCTTCAATAAAAACCTCTACATAGTCAAAAATAAGGATGAGTTTGCCTTGTTAATTGCCCAAAGAAGGAATAATCTTTACAAGATTAAGTTGGGAGAACTAAAAGATCATAGTGTATCATGTTTAGTGTCTATTAAAAATGAGAATTAGATATGGCACAAAAAGCTTAGACATACAAGTTGGAGGTTAATGTCTAAGTTGAAAAAGATAACCTCATGAAAGGACATGCAAGCTGGAGGTCAAACTTTGTTAAGCATGTTAGAAAGGGAAACAAGTAAAAACCTTCTTTCAAAGCAAAAACTTTGTTTCCACTTCTAGATCTCTAGAATTGTTGCATATTGATCTATTTGATCCAACTAGAACAACCTTTAGGAGTGGTAAAAGGTATGATTTTGTCATTGTAGATGACTATTTTAGATAGAGATGAGTTATGGTTTCTTGCCCACAAGGGCAAATCTTTTTGAGCCTTCATTATATTCTATAAAAGGACTCAAAATGAAAAAGGCATATGCATTGCTTCAATTAGAAGTGATCAACAATGAGAGTTTGAAAACAAATTTTTCTTAGGTTTTGTCAAGAAAATGTAATTTATTACAACTTTTTTGTGCCAAGAAAACCTCAACAAAATGGTGTGATAGAGAGAAAGAACATATCATTGCAAGAAATTACTAGAACCATGTTGAACAATAATGTCACTCCTAAACACTTATGGGATGAAGAAGTGAGTACTTACTATTATTTAGAACAAAATATACATAAGGCATATATATTGAAAAAGATTCCCTATGAATTATTGCAGGGATAAAAACCAATCATATTTTCAACCATTTGGATGCCAAAGTTTTATTTTGAATATTAAGGAAAATATTGAAAAGTTTGATTCTAACTATGACGAAAGAATATTATCAGGTTATTCTAAAACATTTAAAGCTAAAAGTTTATAACTTTATAACTTTAGTAGTAGAAGAAATCATCCATGTGAGGTTTAATGTCAACAAGTTTGATAAGGGATTGTTAGAGCTAAAGAATGACTTTGTAGGAATGAAGCTGGATGACCTTGCCCATACGTCTAAACAAGTCAAGTAGGACAAATGTCATTGATCTAGTAGATGTCTAGAGGAAGAAAAATAGCCTACAAGATGCAACCATCCAAACAACTAAGTCATCGTGGATGTCCAAGACAAAGTCAGAACCATATAATCTTTTCGAGAACAAGCCCATACAAATATAATCTTTGAGATCAAACCAAAAACTATTAGCGATGCATTACAAGATGAAGGATGAATAAAAGTCATGTAAGAAGAGCTGATCAATTCCAAAAGCACAATGTTTGGAAGCTTGTAAAATTACCCAAATACAAGTTAATCATAAGCACAAAATGGGTATTCAAAAACAAGTTTAATGAATCAAGTAAAATAGTGAGAAACAAGGCTAAACTTATAGCCAAGGGATACTCATAATAGGAAGATATAAATTATACTAAAATCTTTACACCAATGGCACATTTAGAAGCTATTCATATTTTACTTGCATATGCAACTCATAACATGGATGTAAATAGTATTTTTCTAATTGGAGTTATCAATGAAAAAGTCTATGTTGAATAACCCCCTAGGTTTAAGAGTAACACTTTTCCTCAGCATATTTTTAAACTGAATAAAGTTTTATATGGATTAAAGTAAGCACCTCGTGTTTGGTGCAAAAAACAAAGTTCTTTTCTAGTTTAAAATGATTTTTCAAGAGGAAAAATTGATACCACTCTTTTTCACAAACTTTGGAACTAATTTTATTATTACTCAAATATATGTTCATGATATCAACTTTGGTGGTGCTAATGAAAATCTTTATGCAGAGTTTTCCAAGATAATGTAGCCGAGTTCAAGATGAGCATGATAGGTAACTCAGGCTCTTCCTTACATTACAAATCAAGCAAGCTTATGATGACATCTACATACACCAGACTAAGTATGTCAAGTAGTTGTTGAAGATATTCAAAATGGAAGATGTCAAGGAGATGAAGACTATCATGCATCCTACATTAACCCCTCAAGTAGACAAAGAATTTGAGAAAGTAGATCAAACTTTGTATGGAGGAGTGTTATGGTCTCTTCTCTATCTTACAACATCTAGGGTTGACATTATGTTTAGTGTATGCTTATATGCCAAATTCCAATCTGATCCAAGAAAGGTACATTTAATAGTAGTGAAACATATTTTCAGATATTTGGTTGGCAATACTAATCTTGGTCAATGTGTTAAGATAATTGCAACATATAGATTAATAGGTTTTTGTGATGTTGACTATGTTGAAGACAAAGTAGAAAGAAACAACACTAGTAAGGGATGTCACTTCATTGGGGGTGACTAGGTCTGTTGGATGCCCAAAAGACAAGAAATAATAGCTTTCTCAACAACAAAAGTAAAATACATCTCAATTGCAACATGTTGCTTACAACCTCTATGAATTAAGCATTAGTTGGAAGACTATAATATCTTTGAGAGAAAAATTCATATCTTTTTGTGATAATATTACTGCTATTAATCTCTCTAAGAATCCCATAATGCATTCTTGCTAAGCATATTGAAATTAAATATCATTTTATTTGATATCATGTTCAAAAAAGGATAATGAATTTATAATTTGTAACCAATAAAAATCAATTTGATGATATTTTCACATTAGTTATTATAAGAAGAGAACTTGGAATGGAAATAAAAGAATGATTCGCATCAATATACTTTGGTCTATAAAACAAGTGTCTATGGAACAGACATCCAAAATACACTTGTGTCCTACCCATGCATAAACATGAGAGACATCCAACATATGGCGTCACATGTTTTTTTTGTGCATAAGTGTTTATGAGCATTTTTATGAATAAAATAAATCCTCTTACTACATTAACTGACAATGACTTAATATTTAAATCTATACTATGTTGAGTCACTTCATGATAACTTGAGCACAATTACCCAAAACTTCCTAAACCATACCTCATTATGGCACATTTATCATGCAACAAACACACACTTTTTGTCCTCTTTTTCAAATTCAAGATAAAAGCCTTTTGATTTCCTAAAACTTAACCCTATAAATACCTCTCAAAAACTCAAAGTGTTTTCTTTATTGCCTTCACTTTTTAAAGAACTCTTAACCTTTATTTTTTAGAAAAACTCATCTTTCCTTTGAAAACCTTAAGCATTAGAAATTGCCATTGAATAGAACTTTAAGGAAATCTCTATTAGCCACACTATAAATGCCATGGATATGAACAATGCAAAAATCAATATTAATTACTTCTTCAAAATTTATTTTCTAGAGAAAACTAGGCTGAAAATCAAAAAACGCTTGGCAAGTTGTGGGATTTTGAGTTGCCTCAACCTAAAAGAAGTATTCATTCTTGAACTGATAAGAGCTTTCTAAAAGACTATCGAGTTCTCTAGCAAATGACAAATCTAGGGAAAATTCCTTGGGAAGAAGATTGTCATAAACCTTAGAATAATAGCCATTACAACTGGCTTTGAACATGTTGGAGCCAATATTAGAACTAGTCAGGATGCACCTTATAGAGAATCCAATGTTGTTAAGAAAGTGTTTATGGTAGACAAGTACGAAGAAAGGTTTAACTATGGCAACTTCAACCAGGAAGGAAAGATTGTTCAACAAATCTTGGACAAAGTCATCTTTTATATGGTTGGCTCGAAAGACATTTTAACACCCATCCACAAATTTGTTTTGTTTCATCTATTGAAAGGGGTTCCATTCAACCTTCCTTATACCATATACATGAACCTAGCCAAGAACAAGAAGAGACGAGGTGAAAGCAAGAACATCACCTATGTTATCTTGGTGAACAAGATCCTAGAGGATCATGATATGTACACATGGGTCTTTAAGTTCAAATTTTTAGCTTTTTTTCCTCTCGCTCGAGCCTTTTTCTCCGTTTGAGCGATTTTAAGACAGAGAAATAAATACCCTTTAGAACAATTTCGCTCAAGCCTTTTCCTCCATTTAACTAATTTTTTGGTAGAGAAGTTTTATAAAGACACCAGAATTTTTTGCTCAATTGCTTAGAATTTCACTTGAGCAAATTATGCACACAACATAATTCCTCAAAATGCTGCATAATTCACTTAAGTCCTCAAAATTTGGCTAAAGTGAATTTCTTCAAAAGTTTGTTTTCTTCTACTTTTCTTTCTTGATTAAGAATAAAGGTACTTAACTTTCTCTAATCAAAACACATCATACTCATCAAAAGCACATAACATTAGTCCAAATCAAACTTAAGCAAACTCACAAGAAAAATAAATAGTAAATCAACGTAACTAACTATAAAACACCAAATGCATAAAAGTAAAAAGAAGAAAATGATATAATCTTGGGTTGCCTCCCAATAAGCACTCTTTTTACGTCATTGTCTAAACAAATGTATAATCCCTAAGGATCATTCAATTTGACCACATGGGTGAGCCTTTCCAATTCACCCCCCAAATAGTGTTTCAACCTTTGTCCATTAGCTATCCAACTCTTTCTTGTTGTAGGATCTTCCAGTTCAATAACACCATAAGGCTTAACTTCTTTAATGGTAAAAGGTCCAGACCATTTGGATTTGAGTTTTCTAGGGGACAATTTTAACCTATAATTAAACAATAAAAGTTATTAGCTCGGTTTGAAACTTGCAACAACTACTATCCATTTTGAAACATAATCTACTGCCACAAGTATGTATTCATTGGAAAAAGAGGGTGGTAGAGGTCCCACGAAGTCAATACCCTAACAATGGAACACTTCAACCTCAATGATGTTTTGCAATGATATTTCATGTCTTTTTGAAATTCCTCGAAATCTTTGACAATTGTAACAAGTTTGAACATGATGGTAAGCATCTTTAAATGGGGTGTGCCAATAAAAAGCCATATTGAAGGACTTTTATCATAGTCTTTTCTCCATTGTAATGCCCACCGTAGGGAGAGTTACGAGGTGGGGTAGCATCTTCAACTCTAGTTTTTGTTCATCCATTTGCCTTTGTTTTTTCAATTCTTCTATGAGAGCTTGAGTAATAGGAACTTCTTTGGAAGCGTTGAGATCCTTTAAGCACTCTTAAATCTCTCTTTCTTCTTCATCTTTCAAAACCTTAAATGCATCAACCAATGCCTTCTCCAAAGAATTTGAAGCAAGCATTTGTCTCCTAGATGTCAACAACACTTCATCCAGGACATTCATTCTAAAACATTCTTTTCTATCGTTGGGATGTTGCATAGCCTCAAAAACATTGAAATTGACCTCTTCATCTTGAACTCTCACCTTAAGTTTTCCATCATCTACATCAATGATCATCTTAGTTGTCTTCATGAATGGTCTGCCAAGGATTAGAGGAACTTCCATATCTATGACCACGAAATCCACTAGAAACATGAATTTATCTACTTTTACCAAAACATCCTCTACCACACTATAAGGGTATTTCACTCATTTATCAGCTAGTTGTAATGTCATCCTAGTTGGTTTGGCTTCCAAATCTCCAATTCTCCTCATGGACAACGACACCAAGTTAATGCTAGCACCTAAATCAGGGAGTGTTTTTCCAACGATCAAACTCGCAATGGTGACTAGAATGGTAAAACTACCAAGATCTTTTAACTTTTGGGGTAAGGATTTGTAATTTATTGCACTATATCCAGCTTCTAACTCTATGGTTTCCTCCTTAATGAAACTCATTTTCTTTGTTAACAATTCCTTCATGAATTTAGCATAGGTATGCATTTGCTCCAAGGGTTCTAAAATTGGAATATTAATTTGCAATTGTTTGAAAATGTCCAAAAACCTAGGAAATTGCCTTTCCCTATCTTTTCTTAATGAAGCGTGTGGATAAGGTAAATTCTTCACTAGTGGGGCCTTCACAACCTCCTTTTTACAATTTCTCTTTTCTTTTTCTTCTTGTTTTTCTTTTCCACTCTTTTTTTCACTATTTGCACTCTCATTTTTGTCCTCCTCACTTTTTCTTTTATTTTTCTCATCTTCTACCTCAAACTCTTTCTTCTTATTCTCCCTCAACTCATTCTCAACAACTTCTTCTATTTTAAGTTATCTTAAATACCTTTTCCAATTTCTTTAGCACTCTTAGTAGTGACAAACATGCACTACTCCTTAGGAATAATTTGAGTATTAGATGAAAATAGAACACTTTGTTGGCTAGCCAACTAAGCAAGTTATCCCACTTGAACTTCAAGATTCTTGATGGAGGTTTTAATGTTCTTTTGATTAGCCAACGAAGCTTGAATGAACTAATTTAGAGATTCCTTCAACTTAGAAGTCTTATCATGAATAGGTTGGTAGTGTCCTTGTTGTTGATTAGATGATTGTTTGCTTAAAGAACTTGTCTCTTATCTCCATCCATAGTTGTTATTTGAGTTATTCTTCCAACCTTGTGAAAAAGAATTAGGATGAAAATTATTAGCATAATTCCCTTGTCTTCCTTGGTTGCCCATATAATTAACTTACTTTTCTTGATAGCCTCTTAATGTTGAATAGTGACCATTTGGATGGTCTCCACCACAAAAATCGCATCTCATTACTTGGTAATGTTGTCCAAAATTGGTTTGTATTGCATGTAATTGTTGAGGAAGCTTAAACATTTTTTTAGTCAGACTAGGGTTTAGGGTTTTTGAGCTAGGATGACATCGATGGTATTTAGTTTAAGTTGAGCTTGTTGATTAGTAAAAAAAAATGCATCAATGATCCTTGTAGCTTGTTCAATGACTACAAACATCATGGAACTTCCAATAGTAGCATTTAAAATTATCTTGGTGTTTGGCCTTAACCTATTACAGAAAACATGCAATTGTGCAAGATCTTCAAAGCCATGATTTGGTTACCTTCTTAATAATGATTTCTATCTCTTCCAAGCTTCACAAAATGGTTCATCTACTCCTTGATGAAAAGTAGTTATATCTGATCTTGCACTGTTGAATCTAGAAGGTAGAAAAAAATTATTTTAAAACTTCTCTTTTACATCGCTCAAACTGGTTAGACTTTGATTTGGATGAGATTGCAACCAAGTTTTATCTTTTTTTGCTAGAGAAAATGAAAACAATCTCAAGTAAAGAACTTTTTCCTCATCCTCAACTACTCTAATAGTATCACATACTTTATAGAATATTGAAAATGATGAGAGCTAATGAGACTAAGAAGTGTTGGCTTCAACTAGAAAACTTATTGACGGTTTGACAAGCATAACAAAGTAACTCGTAATCGATGATGAGTATAAAGTCATATCCTTAGGGACTTCGTTGATATTTGATTAAGTTACAATTATACTATTTAAGAAATCTAGTTTTACTTACAATAATATTCACAATGGTTCATTGGTTGGTTTGTTTGAGAATGAGAAGTAAATGAAAACAAACTTCATAAACAAAGCAACAACTAAGAATAAAATATATTAAATGATTAAAAGTTGGGACTAAATTTCATCCAACTTTACTCCTTTGTAACCTTAATAATCATACATATGAAAACTCTTCCTCTACTACATTATTAGGATTATAGTCACTAAAACTAATTTCTCAATATTGAGATCCGAAGTTACCTTCAAAAATATCAATTTCTTGCATATTTAAGAAGGGAACTTGCATTAAAAGCATCCATAAAGACCAATGTTTGGTTTTATTCCTAGCAATCCCAACCATTTGGTGTTTCATTTCAAAACAAGATCTAGAAAATATTTTCCACTCGAATTCTAGATCAAAAATCATTTTATGAGTAATTAACACGTAAAAAGCATTAAGAGCATAAATAAAACACTAATGGGTATAAGAGAATAAATAATATATATGAAATCCAAGAGTTATATTAGAGTTTAGTAGGTTACATCCAATCTCAAAGAAAATATATCAGTCACTCATTTTCATTAGAACCGATTCACAAAAGATGAGAAGATGTTGAGGTCCCAAGTTAAGATTGTCATTCTTCCGTCGAAATTTCAGAAATCCTTCCGAATCTTCAATAATGGAGTCACCTAATGGAGGAAAGAGAGAGAGAGAGTTGTTCCTTTCTTCGATTAGTCCCCTTCTGACCTAAAAAAGATATCTCTTTCCTATTTATATCATTTCACTTTTCAAACAGTCAAATAAATCTTGAACACTTTTGCGCAAGAGCTAGAATTTCACTCGAGCAAAATTGAGGTAGAGAGCTCTCCAATGTCTAGCAAAATTTGCTCAAGCAAATTTTCTCACTTAAGTGTATTTGAGGTAGAAAACTTGCTTAAACATCTTTTTTATTTCTTTCTTGAGCTTTCTCCTTTTTCTCTTTAATGACCTTCTCTTTTATTCGTTGTCCTACAAAATAACACAAATTTAATTTAAGAGCATTCAAAATTTGAATGGTTGGATTTCAATTAAACTAAACTATATATAAAATATATAAAATTTTTAGCATAAAAAAGTGTAAAACAAAATAAACCAAGAGTGAAAGAGTGTCAAAGTTATAATAAAAGACATCTAAACTCAAGTAAAATTGTCCTCTAACACCAACCCAAACACAACTATCACCTCAAATACAAACCAAAACACCATCATTTGAACCCCAAACAAAACCTAAGCCTACACTTATTTCTATTGGAGTTTAATAGGAAAATTTTTTCACCCTCACTTTACCATAATACCTGTTGGAACACCTATGACAAATGAAGATGACAATGTCATGTTCGACAAAAATAGGAAAACAATTCTCATTATATGTCATAACTTTGTTTAACCCTATTGGTACTTTTATCCAAATAGCACTTTATACCAAATCTTATTATTTTAAGACAACCTAGTTTCAAACCTTTACCTACAATTAGTCTTGGTCACCATGATGGAACCTTTTCAAGATGACCTGCTCTTTGTATAACCCATTACCATCATTAACAACAAAATTATATCAAGAATCAACCTCTCTCAAGCCTATATTTTTAACAACAAAAACGTAAAATTAAGAAACCAACATTTTGCCTAACTACTTTACTACAAAACATTTCTTCCTCGGTTGACATAATTGCTCAAGCATAGACTTCTACATAATGAAATTCGGAAGAAGTCTATTGGCCCTCTCTAAATCCAATTACAAACTTGTCTAAATGTAGTTTGAACATCTAAAACTTTGTCCTTGAAAGATGTTTTAGGCATATCTGTCTCACTCTCTATATTTATTTTAAAATCATAAAAAATAATAATAATTATAAAGTGTTTATTCTTATAAAATTTGACTCCTCGAGAGTATTTTAAAAAATAAAATGTATTTATATGTATTGATTAAATCATTAATAATTGAAAATTACAGACAATTGTATATAAATATAATATACGTAATATCTCAACTCTTAATTTTTAACTATTATTATTATTATTATTATTATTATTTATCCAAAAAGTTATTAGTATTATTATTTTTATTATTATTATTATTCTTATTATTATTATTTATCCAAAAAGATGGGGAATTTCTCGAATTTTCATACGAACACTGTTTGGCACAAGGGAAAATCCGAAACCATCAACCGCCCATTATTTTCCGTCATTTATTTCTCCCACTTTCCATTTCCACGACCTTGACTTTTGCTTGCAACAAAGTAAAAAAAAAAAAACGCAGCACACAAGTTAAAACCTTCTCAAACTCTCTTTCGTCAGCGTCAAACCGCGTCCATTACCCCCCCGAAACCCACGCCACTGGAATCCATCAACGAACACCAAAAATCTCGTCTTTTCATAATTCCGTTGGTGGGTTTTCGTTTTCGTGCAGGGATCTTCTTCTGGGTCAGCGAAAAGCTCGGTGCTTTGCTTAGGAAGCACCGACATTGGGAGCTGTGATGGTGAAAGCGGAGATTGAGAAAAAGGGTTGCAGTGCGCGACGATGGCTTTGGCTGGTGATGGCTCTCGTGGCCGTGTTTGTTGCCGTGGTCATGTCTTCCAAAACCTCTCCGAGAATAGCTCTATCTGGAGCTATTGACAGAGCTTGTCAGTGTGCTCGGGTAATGCTTATGAACTCTCTCTTATCAATAACCCGCATTTGAAGTTTCTTTTGTTTTTTGTTTATCGGTTTTGTAATATTTTTATAGGTTAAAATCTTGGACAAAGAATGTGTCTTTATATGATTTTCGTTTTTTTTTTTCTCTCCCTATATATTGTTTGTTATAATTTATTTCACTTCTAAGGTGAGTGTGTCTTCCATTGATATTTGGAATGAAAGATTCTTCCATTGATTGGAACCCCGAGCAGTGGAAATGTAGAGATGTGTTTTCCGTGAGTTTCTTTTTTTTTTTTTTTGCTGCT
This sequence comes from Pachyrhizus erosus, assembly GCA_026544285.1. Classification (NCBI taxonomy): domain Eukaryota; kingdom Viridiplantae; phylum Streptophyta; class Magnoliopsida; order Fabales; family Fabaceae; genus Pachyrhizus; species Pachyrhizus erosus. Next base: position 16,023 of record JAMLFT010001982.1, on the reverse strand, counting down.
GTGACTAGAGATTTAGTTTGATGATATGATGTTTTAATTGAGGATTGAGGCTTAAGTTTTCTTTTTATCTGTTCCAGGGCACACCTAAGTACAGTGGCATGGTGGAGGATTGTTGTTGTGATTATGAGACTGTGGATCGTCTCAATGAGGAAGTGTTGCACCCTTCTCTCCAGGACCTTGTGAAGACCCCTTTCTTTCGATATTTCAAGGTTTGCTTATTGTCACATCTTGTGTTATGTTATGCCAACGTTTATCTTATGAATTTTCTGTCTACTAAGATCCTCTTCTTTGCTGTTGATGCTTATGGTTATCTTGAGTTTGATGAGAGCCTGATGGACTATTAGGTTTTGATTAGGCCCTTCTAGTTTGTGTTTTTGTGTTCTACTTGACTTTAGCATTATCCTATATGTAACTGTAAAGATTACTAGCATACGAGCAGCATGATTTAGGATTGAGAAACCTTTCTAGGGAAAGCATGATTTAGCCTGATCGATCATTTTTAAAGGTTTTTGTGATAACTGTAATATTTGAATTTTGACTTGATCAACAGTATGAGAAATTAGACAGAACCACATTTGTAGAAATGCATTAAAATTTAAAACTGAGTCCATGTCATAGCCATTTGCATTATCAACTGAACTTAGTGCCATTCATCTCCAACTATTTTATTTAGAATTATGGATTTTAAAATATTGAACTTGCTATCCGTGTTAAGCTGGCAAACTATTGTATGTTGTTCTCTAGTGTTTAGTGTTATTATTACTTAAATTGATCAACTAAGTTTGACGTAAGAGTGAATAGTGCTGAAAATTAGATGAACCAATGATATTATGCTACTCGCATCAATGCTTGCTAAAACTGGACTAGTTATGGAAGCGGTGAAGACACTAATTCTCAGTTCATAATTTATTGGTTTTATTGTGATTAAGTCATGCTTAAGACATTAAATAATATTAATCATGGTGAATATTCTCTCTTAAAAAGATGGCCAAATATTATACCCAATTTGGAAGCTCATAATGAAGTCCATAATTATTTATTTGGTGACTATCTTCTCTAAAATAAACTGCCAATTTGCAGAAATGTTAGAAGAATTGTTAAGCTATTAAAAAAAAGAAAAGGACTTGTAATCACTTCAAAATCAACTTTATCTTGTGTTTTGAGCTTTACATGAGTTTCTTCCTTCATCACTTAGTATAGGTGCAGTTTAAGTCACAACAAATTAAATGCACTTTCTCTGTTAAGAACAAATGGCTTACTAAAGTATGGGAAGAATCACTGTTGAACATGTGCAAGAATAAAAATGAACATGTCACCAGGAGGACAAATGAATAATAGCTTTTAAAGAAATTAAACAAGAATAAAGATGTAAAATAATCATATTAAAAGCCAAAACTAATAATGTAAATATGCAGATCTTATTACTAGATATAACACATAAGTTCAAATTCAGAACCTAGAAAGAACCATAAGAGAGAAAAAAACCGAAAAACAATTATAATTAACAAACAGTAAAAATTCACCAATTCCCAGCACCAAGCATGGCAACAACTTTCTGAGTGTGATGTGGATGTGAAGTGTGGCACTGGTGGACACCACCATACAAACACCATGCCGTTGCTGATAAGGCAACCAAGGATGATGAGCAGCACGCATTGCCTGCCTTAAAATCTTACCTCTTAGCCTCTTAGGGTTTTAACCCAACTAAGTGAGGTAATTTGGTCATTTTTGAGAAACAAGAGCAAACACTAAACTGGCTGATTTTTACTGTTTTTTTTTACCAGCTCACCCAGTTTTTTTACCAGCTTTTTGAAGTCCTGATTTTGTAGTGAATATGAAATGGTCATCAGGCTGGTTCTCAGTTGAACCCGCTAGTCCACTCTGGTTTTTAAAGCCGTGACTAGCATTCTTAAGCTGTACCTCTGATGATGCATTATATGTTGGAATACTGATAGCTGAATTGCATATCTTTTTTAACATTTGTTGACCTTCACATGTTTCTTCTTGTGCTAAAGACTAGTGGGTGAAATTTTTTATAGGTGAAGTTATGGTGTGACTGCCCTTTCTGGCCTGATGATGGCATGTGCCGGTTGCGGGACTGTAGTGTGTGTGAATGCCCAGAAAATGAATTCCCTGAATCATTTAAGAAGCCTCACAGTCGCCTCTCAAAGAATGATCTTGTTTGTCAAGAAGGAAATCCTCAGGCAGCCGTAGACCGCACTTTAGACAGTAAAGCTTTCAGAGGATGGACAGAAATAGACAATCCATGGACAAATGATGATGAGACTGACAATGGTGTGTTACTCTGTATGCTAATTCATATCTAAATTATTTGTGGTCATAGTTGTAGCTTATCCAATTGTGTGAAATATTAGATATTGACAGTGAATTACAGAACTTAGGAATTTAGGATTCATAAATAAATATATTTTGGGTGACATCAGTCTTGCCAATGTTCTTCAAATGAGTTTATCTTGATGAATAGTTTTTGTTTGATGTCTTGATCCACTAAGATATTTTTATGATTGAATTTCGACTTGATAAACCCTTGGTGCAACATTTTTCACCATCCGAAAGCAAGGTGACATAATAGTGTAGTAGTTAGCATTCACTTGTAATAAAAGCTTTTAACTTTTTTTAATAGATGGCAGTGTAGGATTCACTTTTTACACTGTTGGTGTTGGAAAATTAAATAATTTTATAACACATAGAACTAATTTCCAAGAAAAATAAGCATGTCAATTGAAAGCATGTTTGCATCTACAGATGAGATGACATATGTGAATCTTCAACTGAATCCTGAAAGATATACTGGTTACACTGGTCCATCTGCAAGAAGGATATGGGACGTTGTCTACTCTGAGAACTGCCCCAAATGTAAGTTTTCTCTAAAAGCTTTTGCAATTCAATCCTAAAAAATGAAAACAATATATCGAAGTGCTGCTCCTGTAGTGGTAATGAGGTATATTTAATACTAGGGATCCAGTTAAACTTACATAATTAGTATTGACTAAACTTTAATAATTTGAAAAAGCGTTCGATTTTTAGGTAGTTTGCTGGTACCTTTCTTGTTGCCAAACATTGACATACCAGTAACTTTGAATACAAATGATTACCATCTATCTTTCTCTTTGCATGCATTATCTTTTTTAATTATCTAATGTCTCTTGTTTTTAATAGAGTGGATATTAGTCATGTTCTTATCAATTGATTTTTTTTAGTGAAAGATATCTTTAAACTGCTCATAAAAGAGGAGCTGTTTTCTATGGTTTCTATGATTCATTAATTAGAAAAACATTGTCTTCTGTAGATCCATCTCAAGAGTTGTGCCAAGAGGAAAAGATTTTGTATAAATTGATATCCGGTCTTCATTCCTCCATATCAATACATATAGCTTCTGATTATCTACTTGATGAAGCTACAAATTTGGTAAATCTCACGTTCCTCTTTCCAGCAATAGCTAAATTTCTGTTTGAAAGGAATATTTGTATTGCTTTTGGGGAATTAATAGTTATTGCATATTTGAGCATGTAGATAGACAGCTGTTTTGATTTTTGTTTCACAGCCTTGTAAAATGAAGTTATTGATCCTTCTATGCACTAAAATAATTTGGATGTACCTCATTTTGAAGCCACCTGCATTTTTTCTGGCATACCCATGTTACTCTAATACATTTTGCTATGAACTTAAGAAAAATATATTTAAATATCTAACTTCTTTCTTTCCTTTTTATTATTCCAGTGGGGACAAAATCTTACTTTGATGTATGATCGAGTCCTAAAATACCCTGATCGTGTCAGAAATTTGTATTTCACTTTCCTCTTTGTCCTGCGAGCAGTAACCAAAGTGAGTATAAATTGTTATGGTCTAAGATCACAAACTGTGCGTCTATATATTGCTCAATCTTGCTATTTTCTTCTTTTAGAAATACTTGTTAACTATATTAATGATGCAATCCACATTCCTCTTTAGGCTGCAGATTATCTTGAACAGGCAGAGTACGATACTGGTAACCCCACAGAGGACCTTAAGACACTATCCTTGATAAAACAACTACTTTACAACCCTAAGCTTCAAGCCGCATGTCCAATCCCATTTGATGAAGCCAATTTGTGGAAAGGCCAAAGTGGACCTGAGCTAAAACAGAAAATTCAACAACAATTCAGAAACATCAGGTATTGCTTAAAACTAGCAGACATAGTTCTGGCCTAGCTAAATATTATCCGTTAATAACTTGCACGGCTTTATTGTGGCTTAGTCTCTTGTAAGCATGCATCATGCTACTAACAAAATGTAGAAAAGACTAAAAATTACTAATGATTCATGGTGATGCTTACAAAACCATTTTTGTGGAAGGAATCAAAGTATATAGGTTGGATTTTATCTAAAATTCTGTTATTGATATTTTTAGTCCTGCAGTATGGTTTTGCCTTTCGTCGAATGTGCTTTTGGAATTTTAGTCTCTTTTGAGTTTCCACAAACTGATAAATGTTGAGCGGGTTTGGTTTATTTGGACTCTTTGATTGCTGATCTCATCTGAACATAACTTTTCACTGTATGAAGACCACTGAATGACCACTCCTTTTACTTGTTATCAATTTATTATTCTACTACTGATTAAATTTACACTGCTTTTTTTTGTGGAATGCAGTGCATTGATGGATTGTGTAGGATGTGAGAAGTGTCGATTATGGGGTAAGCTCCAGGTTCTTGGTCTTGGAACTGCATTAAAGATTCTCTTCTCTGTTGATGGTCAAGAAAACTCGAGTCAAATAGTAAGTACATGTTGCTTGAGATTTTTTTGTCTTCCTCTCTTTACTGCTGCCTTCATGCAGATACCATAGATCAGATTGCTTCTTCAGTGAACTTTAAATACATTCTGCTGCGATGTAAATTCTTAACTAAAACATATACGTCTTCCTAATTCCATTTACCTGACCTCTTGCTTTTGGGCATAACTTAACTGCTACTTGTATTCTAGCGAGATTTTTGATCCTACATTTGAAAAAATGCTGGTTCTTCCATATAGATAATGGCTAGTATCTGCATCATATATTGTTAAGTTTTCTTGTTATCTGTACTTTTTTGATAAAATATATACCTATATATTAGAGTATATAAGAGGGATCAAATTACACCATTATAACTTTTATTACCTATTTCGTCATTCAGTAACTTTCAATTAAATAATATTTTTTTAAAACTCACTATTAGATTGAAAGTTCTTTTTACATAAATTATATATATACAAAATTTTATATTAATTTAAAATTATTTGATACATCATTCATATAGATCAAAATAGATGTAATATATATTTTTTAAAATATTCTAAAATATGAATAATTTGATTACCTTATCGTTATTCAATGTTTATAAAATTTGACATTAACAATCAAGATAATACAAAGTTGTAATTTAACGGTTGAATCAATAAAATTCACATTTTATATATAGTTATAGATTATGTAATAGTAAGAGTTATACCAGTAATTTGATTTCTATATATATATATATATATTAGCACATTATTTGATGGTCATACTCACATACAGGAATATGGTACTTCTGTACCACTGACCACAAGAATCTATTGACAAAGTAAATCATGGATGCATGTATATAACTTTTTGAAGTTATTCTTACATCCCTTAAATTTTTTCTTTCCCTTCTATTATATAAAGTCCCTCAAAAATAGAACTTTGGGAAAACATTATAAAAAAGAAATCAACAGAGGATTAACTTTTCAAAAATGAGTAAAATATGTGGCTGGTGAGAGTAATTAACTACAGTTTCTGTAAAAAAAATTACCTGCCTCTTATTCTTAATAATAAAATGTTTAAGTAACTAACATCCTATATGTTGCACTTGATCTTTCAGCTGCAGCTGCAAAGGAATGAGGTCATTGCATTGATGAACCTTCTCAATCGACTTTCGGAATCTGTCATATACGTCCATGAAGTGGGACCTGCCGCTGAAAGAATCATGGAAGGACATCCCTCTGTTCATACAACATTGATTAGCTCATGGAAAAAAATATGGTCCTATGTATCTAAAACTTAGGTAACATGCTCTCTTGTGAGTATTTGTTGTATTACTCGTTTGATGTATCAAACTGAGTATTACATGTTTGCAATGTGCAGGCTATAATTGGTGACAGTTCTGTTTTTTATGATTAAAATTACTCTAGATATTAGACCTAGGAAATCACTATCGTGGTTTGGAAATTTAATGAGGGAAGTGAAACTAATGTACTTAGAGTGTCTCAAAATTAAAAATAAATACAAGGAAAAAATTAACTGAAAGTAATAGAATATATATTACTTGGGAATGGGTTGTAATCCCCTTATCCCCACAAATTTTGTTGAAGATTTTTATTTAATTCAATTGGCGCCTTCCTTTCTGTCTTGCGAAAAGGAAACAAGAAGGTTGATATCTACAGGTAATAATATTCATACACTAAAGCATGCATCTGCGCACTTTGTCGAGTTCGAGAGTTTGAGTATTGAACTTTTTCTTTTCGTGTCCTAATTAGTGCTAAAAAAATAGTAGTCGAAAATGAAAATGTTAAAATATTCTGAGGGATTTCCTTTTCTATGTAAATCCTAAAAATTTGCAACCTTAAAATTTCCACACATAATTGTATAACCAAATTTGTGTATCAATTTACGCGCCAAAGATATCCTTCAAAACGACGAGTTACTTGAAAGAATTGGAGTAATTTTTCTTAAGAAATGCTTAGATTATATGGTGCTCTCTTATTGTGATGTCGTGAATATGCATATAGATTACTCTATAGATGTGTTTTTCTCTCAATTTCATCTCACATTTTTTCATCTTTTACACTATGTTCGGTATGATAGAAGTAATATAAAGGAAAGAAAAGGAGGATGAAAGTGTACATGATAGAAAACTTTTTATTTTAGAATCATTATAATTTTTCTTAAAAAATTAAAAGGAGAATCTCATTCATTATTTTTTTTTTTTCAAAACAGTGAAAAAAAAAGGAGAAAATTGTACACGTTTTTATAATAATCTAAATAACAATCCTGTCTAAATTTTTATAACACAAGTTCGAATCTTTACATTTATAAACAACAAGTCTATCTATTATTAAAAAAAATATATCGCTACAAATTTCTTCAACTAATTTTTAACCATCATCATTATTGATAACTTTTTCCTTCTTCAATCGTTACCATTGATAATTTTTTTCTCAATTCGCTCTGAATCTTCATTTTGTATATTTTAAAATTAAAACATAATTTTCATACCTACTTGAAATAATGTAAATATTAACATGTTAACAAGATATATTCATATTTTATACTCTTAAATAATGAGAAATTACCTTAAATATAACTTTTAAAGTAATTATAAAAAATAAATAATCTTACCAACTATATTATTCTTTTTTATGAGTATGAAAAACCAACTGTATTATTCTTACTTGAAATGCATAACCGCTCTTTACATATGGCCGAGTAAGAGGTCAAACGTAGTGGTGTGTTCCACTGTTCCGGCAACGCATCGCATGAAGAGTCACCTGAGATAATTGCCCAATCCTCACATAAGAAGTCTCCAATAACATTATGAACTTTTTCTATTGCATCTAATCTGAGAGACTCGATGAAAATCCTCCACGTGAAGCGCCACTTCAGCATCCTCACCGAATCCCAGATTCTCTACCACTGCAAACTCGGCGCTCTCCCTGAAGCCCAAGCCCAAAACCCAACTCTCAAGCCCCTCTTCTACGCCTCCCTCCTTCAAGCCTGCACCAAAACCCACTCCTTCGCCCTCGGCACCCACCTCCACGCCCACATCCTCAAATCGGGCCTCCTCGCCGACCGCTTCGTCGCCAACAGCCTCCTCTCCCTCTACTTCAAGCTCTCCCCCCACTTCTCCCAGGCCCGTGCCCTTTTTGACGGGCTTTTATTCAAAGACGTCATCGCCTGGTCTTCAATCATCTCCGGCTACGTCCAGAAAGCCCAGCCCACCAGCGCTATCCACTTGTTCCTTCAAATGCTGGGCCTCGGCGGCGAGCCCAACGCCTTCACTCTTTCCTCCCTCCTCAAAGCCTGCTCCCAGCTCGAAAACCTGCCTCTCGGTAAAACACTCCATGGAGTCGTCGCTACGCGCGGGTTCCACTCCAACCGCGTTGTCGCGTGCGCGTTGATCGACATGTACGGGAGGACGCGCGTGGTGGAGGACGCGTGGAGGGTGTTCGACGAATTGTCTGAACCGGACCCTGTTTGTTGGACGGCCGTTATGTCGACGTTAGCGCGTAATGACAGGTTTAGGGGTGCGGTGGGGTTGTTTTTTGCTATGCATAAGGGGGGTTGGGGGTTGGTGGTTGACGGGTTCACGTTTGGGACGTTGCTGAACGCGTGTGGGAACTTGGGGTGGTTGAGGATGGGGAAAATGGTGCATGGGAAGGTTGTGACGTTGGGGATGAATGGGAATGTGGTTGTGGAGAGTAGTTTGTTGGATATGTATGGGAAGTGCGGTGAGGTTGGGTGTGCGAGAGTTGTGTTTGATGGATTGGAGGGGAAGAATGGGGTGTCGTTGACTGCTATGATTGGGGTGTATTGTCATAATGGGGAGTACGAGAGTGTGCTTGGGCTTGTTAGGGAGTGGGGGGTGGTGGATGTTTATAGTTTTGGGATGATTATTCGTGCGTGTTCAGGGCTGGCTGCGGTGAGTCTGGGGAAGGAGTTGCATTGTCAGTATGTGAGGAAGGGTGGCTGGAGGAATGTGGTGGTGGAGTCTGCTTTGGTTGATTTGTATGCCAAGTGTGGGAGTGTGGATTTTGCATATAGGTTGTTTTTGAGGATGGAGTTGAGGAATTTGATCACGTGGAATGCGATGGTTGGGGGGTTTGCGCAGAATGGGAGAGGGAAAGAGGGGGTGGAGTTGTTTGAGGAGATGGTGAAGGAGGGGGTGAGGCCAGACGGGATCAGTTTTCTGAATGTTCTTTCTGCGTGTAGTCATAATGGTTTGGTTGATCAAGGGAGGAGATATTTTGATTTGATGAGGAGGGAGTATAGGATTAGGCCTGGGGTGGTGCATTACGCTTGCATGATTGATCTTCTGGGAAGGGCTGAGTTGATAGAGGAGGCTGAGAGTTTGTTGGAGAGTGCTGATTGCAGGTATGATCGTTCGCTTTGGGCAGTTTTGCTTGGAGCCTGCACCAAATGTTCAGACCATGTCACAGCTGAACGTGTTGCAAAAAAGATGATTCAGCTGGAGCCTGACTTCCATCTGAGTTATGTTCTGCTTAGCAACATCTATAGAGCGGTTGGCAGGTGGAATGAGGCTCTGGAGATCAGGAAGTTGATGGAGGAAAGAGGGGTTAAGAAGATGCCTGGCAAGAGCTGGATTGAAAGTGAGAAACAAAAGGGTTCTCCTCGATTTGATTTGGCCAATATAAGCAGTGTTCCAAGTATGGGAGAAGCTATGTGCTAGAAATTGGCAGGTTGAGTTTGTTGACTACATCAGATAGACTGATAGTGCATGTAATGAATGCACTGTCAACTTGAATATCCGGTTTAACTTCTAGGTATCACGAAGGTTATGAGCTAATGTTTACCATTTTGGCTGAGCTAACTCTTTAACTAGTGCAAGGATCAGCTTTATCCAGAGGTTCTATGGTGGTGCTGTACATGAAGAGTATTATTTTGGCTTCTCTGACTTGCATTGTATTTAACAACCGATACTTTAACTTGGGAACTGACTAGAATCAAAGCCAGAATCCAGCATCAAATGAATTTTATTCTTGTCTGGTTGGAAGGATCAACATGATAAGGCTGCAGACATCATCCGCTTGTTGGTGGATCTGCATGGTCTCATGACTATGACGACCGCACAATTGAAGGACTAATGATGTTAAAAATTTCCCTTGCTTGTTCATCATATGTAGTGGGTGAAAATTCTTTACAATGCAAGCAAACTGAGTTTTATTGTTGCTTGTATTCCGGGTGATCTTCGGGTCTGCTTGATTATGCAAAGAACTTGAATAAAAAATACGGTTGTAATTGTATAGATACTTCAGCACTTAAATAAAATAAAAATAAAAATAAAATAGGGTTGTAAGCAGAGAGAGTGACATGCCTGAAATAACCTTAACGAGCTTAAAGAGGGAGTCGACCCTTAGGACTAGAAGGGATGGATCAAATGCATATTATTGGACTTACGATTATCCTACCAAGTTTAGGTCTCTTTTTTGGTAAGATAATTAAATTTTTCTCGTGAGTTTTTTGAGCCTAAATGCATAAAGCTTCATGTCTCAGATAATTTTTTGTTTGATGTCTTGATCCACTAATATATTTTTATGATTAAATTACAATTTGATCAGCCCTCGGTGCAACATTTTTCACTAACAGAAAGCAAGGTGACACAACAGTGTAGTAGTTAGTATTCACTTCTACGAAAAGCTTTTACTTATTTTAATAGGTGGCAGTGTAGGATTCACCTTTTATACTGCTGGTGGATCAAATTAAATCATTTTATAATATATTGAGCTTTATTCCTAGAAAAATTAGCATGTCAACTGAAAGCATGTTTGCGATTGCAGATGAGATGACATGTGTGAACCTTCAACTGAATCCTGAAAGATGTACTGCTTACACCAGTCCATCTTCAAGAAGGATATGGGATGTTGTCTACTCTGAGAACTGCTCCAAATGTAAGTATTCTCTCAAAAGCTTAGACACTTCAATAACCCCTTCCACCCACCACCCAATCCCAAAATAATGAAAACAATGAATTTAAGTGCTGCTCCTGTAGCTCTAATGAGGTATAGTTTATTCTGGGGATGCAGTTGAACTTTTATAATTATTGACTAAGCTTTAATAGTTTGAAAAGGCCTTGGATTTTAGGTAATTTGGTGGTACCTTTCTTGTTGTAAAACATTGACGGAGTAGTAACTTTAAATGCAAATGATTACGCTTTCTCTCTGTATGCATTAGTTTTTTATTATCTAATGTCTCGTTCTTCATGCATAGAGTGGATATTAGTCATGTTCTAATCATTTGTTTCTTTTAGTGAAAGGTATCATTAAACTGTTCATATAAGAGGAGCTATTTCCTTTGGTACCTATGGTTCATTAGTTAGAAAAAAGTTGTCTCATATTGATCCGTCTCAAGAGTTATGCTAAGAGAAAAATATTTTATATATAAATTGATATCCGGTCTTCACTCTTCCATATCAATACATATAGCTACTGTTTATCTACTCGATGAAGCTAAAAATTTGATAAATCTTGCATTCCTCTTTCATCATGAGCTAATTTTCTGTTTGAAAGAAATATTTGTATTGCTTTTGTGGAATTAAATTCAGTTCATTGCATATTTGTGCATGTAGATAGACAGCTGTTTGGTTTTTGTTTCACAGCCTAATTTATTTAATTTCTTTTGGTATAATGGACCTTGTAAAAATGAATTTATTATACTTATGAAGTCGACACTTACGTTACCATCATTTCCAACACACCATAATTTTATTAAAAATGTGAAGAAAGAAAGAAATACAAAAGAAATAAAGCCATAGGTAGACATAAAGTTTGCGTAATGAACCACCATCTAAATCTATAAAAAAAGAGTCACTAAGTCACTACTTCAATCTAGTAATTTGGTTTGAGTTTATTAATGGTTGGCATTGGTCAAATACTAGTCACTTAATTATCAAAATTTAAAATTAATTAATTCATACTTATTTTTTAAGAGAATTATTTGACTTCAAAATCTAATTACACTAGAGAACGATGAAAAAGAGAAAACTTTCATGTCTATTTTATGTTATATTTTTTCATTAATTTTAGGATTTTTTTGTTATTAAAAAATACTTTCACCGGTCTTTAGTAGAAGACATTTATGACAAAATTACATAGACCAATACAAGTAAGTAAATTAGTTAGTTTTATGGGTTTTATAAAAAATATTATTAATGTATCAATATCTTTGTTAATAATTATTAATTTGTTATAAGTAATAGTGAAAATATTAAAGTCTAAGAACATTATGTACTATTATTAATAATACACATAAATATTTAGAGTATTTAATAAAAAACAAATAATGAAAAAAGAATTAAATTTTCATAGAAATTTGTAAAATATTTTATAAAAAAGACTATCAATTCTTTATAAGCGGTGTCTTATATTAAAGGCTAGAAGGAGTAAACCATTTCTTCAATTAATCATTTTTAAAAATTTTAAATGGTCATAATTTTCCATTTTTCATTTTTAGGTTATATAGTATAACACCCTCAAATTTAATATTAGAAAACAATATTAGTAATAACAATTATATGGTGTAATAGCTTGATAAATAATGAATTAAATCACTAAACATTAAATAACCAACTAAGAATTAGTGAGACATAATAAACTAAGAGATTAAAGTAAGAAAAGAATAATTAGCATGATTAATTTTTTATCAACTAAATTCAAAGACTAATTAACTTTGGTTAACAAAAGTCAATAGAAAAGAGTGAAATAATCAACTTATTAATGTCAATTTAGTTAATAAGAGAAAGTTCAGTCTTAAACCATATAATTAAGTTAACAAGCACATAATTAACTCTCTAATGAGTCTACACATGAAATAATTAATTAATAGAATTTACACTAAATTAATTAAGGTTTAATCATTAATTAAGCTAATTTAGATTAACTAAGCTAATTTGGGCTAATTAAGCTAGTGTGCATCAATTAAGACATATGAATTAAAAATTAATTAGTATAGAAATGAAATTTAAATATTGAGACATGTTTGATTAATAATTAGAGATTAACAAATTTAATTTAGGAAAATCAAAATTAATTGAGTTAATCAATTTTAGCTCTTAAGGTTGACTGAGTCAATTTAATAATGACATTGTTGTGAATATTGTTAGTTCATAAAATTTAAATTTTAAATTTGATTGAAGGGGATTAAATCAACTTAGTGCTACATGCCTAGTTAAATTAATTAACTAAGCCTAATTAAGGATGAATTAGGGCTTAATTAAAAAGGGATCAAAGCTAGACATCCTAAGTTAACAACTTTAACTCTCTCCCCTCTATAAATACAAACTAATACGACAAGCCTCCCCTTCCCCAAGGATTTGCTCTGGTCCTCCTCCACAAGGATCTCTCTCCCATTTTTTTCTTCTATTTCCTACACACTCTCACATTAAAAAATACATACCCATTCTCACCTAGAGTTCCATACTTGGAGGAAGAAGGCACCAAGAAAAGGGCCTTTACACACCGAAAACTTTAAAAAAGAAAAAAGGGTATCTAATTTCTAGGGGTATGGAGGAGTCTTACACCACTCTATGTTATGTTGTTGTGGTTTTGAATGAAGGTTTAATGGTTCAATGGTTGTTGTATGTTTGTGTTTAGATAAGAAATATTTTGTTAACATGCTAGAAAAATGGAAACAACTGAGGAAAAACACCTCTTTGTACTTATGAAAAATGTGTTTTCTTACTTAATATTAATGGTATGATGTTTATGTATGAATGTGTATAAGCATTTTGATGAATTGGTTGGTGAAAATGGAGTTAAGAACCATTTAAACATGATAATTGAGTCTATGGTATGTGAAAATTAATTGGGACATGTTGTAGTATGAATTTGATGTATGAAATAACCAAAGTTAGGTCTCTAATACTTGTTATTTCATGTAAAATTAAGGTAATATTTTGTTTGTGAAAAATTAAAGTTGTGAATATTGAAGTTGCATGATGAATTGATGTGAATGATGCACCAATTATGTGAGGAATTGTTTAGCTAAAATTATTTTAGATGTTTGTTAATTGATTTGAGGAATGCATTAACCAACCCCTTTAGGGCATGTGGTGGGTTGAAGCAAATCGTTTCTCCCATTATAGAAAAGTGGTTGTTTAAAACTTGGTTTGTTGATGTTTAATAATGCTTTTATCACTTGAAATGATGCTTAAAATGTTGTATGTAGATGAGCTGGAGTATTTAGATGATTGTTTGTTTTGCAAAAACTTGAAAGTTTAAACAGAAATCTACACATATAAAGTTGTAGTGGTGTTGTTATGTGCCACTTAAATTGAGGTGAAATAATGCCAAAAATTTTGAAAAACGGTTAGAAAAGGTCTCTATATGTGTAAGGAACCTATCCCTAAAAGTTGAGAGCAATCGGAGTTAAAATGGATAAGTTATAAGTGTTTTTCTAACATACGTTTGGAGTTGCGTGGAAATAATTAAAGTAAGGCATATGTAAGTTTTAAAATACTTGGTGGAGAATTAAGTTAACTAAGTGAAGTATTTTTAGACTAATAGGGGGAGATTAGAATGTGCTAAAGGATTTAATTTAATTTTAAGGAGGTTAGGTCTTTAATTATAAAAGATAAGTTAGAAAGATTAACTAGAAAATGTGAGCAGTGAATTATGGAAGATTAAGATATAGTTCCATAAAATTGGGAGGTATGTTAAAAACTTTGAGAAGTTAGTGATGAGACAATTATTATTAAGAATGTGAAAGAAAATAATAAATAAATGACAACTTTAATTAGTTAATTATTAGATTGTTATAAATTTTAATTAAAAGTTTTATATTGCATATTAGAGAGATAGAAGTGAGTTAAGAATGATGTGATAAAAAATAATATGGTGAATGATTGAATGTTTAACTGATTTTGTGGAGTGTCATGGTGACATGACCTCTTTTATAAAAAATTTATATCAATGAATTTCGTCTAACGAGATAATTGTTTGATTTATCTCTTTAAATGGGATGATAAAGATTTATTTGTGTAAATTGAGCAAACAATGATTGATTGTGAATGAGAAGTGTTTCAACAAGAGGATTGGTGACATGTGGCAAGCCTCAAATTGTGATGTGTTGATGAGGTTGAAGAGTTTGGGGTCTTAGATTTTGTGTTATGGTGTGTCCAATGACTAAAGATAATTATGTTTTATCTATTGTAACAGATTGATATACCCTGAGAAATTCATCGTATTTGTACTACCAAATTGTGCATGAGGCTTTGTCGATGTCATGGAGTTCTAAAGGTTGTTGTTGATTCTCATGAGGAATGTCGAGTGTGACAATATTTAAGAGATAAACATAAATGGGTTAATTATAGTATGATATTTGTGGAATGTACGTAAGCTCTTGGGGTCTTAGGAGATAATGTAAGGTACTGAGTTGTGATTCATCATTGAGATTGAAGGATTCACGTAATTGGCTTGACATTCTTAACAAATACAAAACATTGTTCTTTTTAGTCGAAAATATCTTGACTTGAGTATTAGACAAAATATGTCCTCTCAATCATTATCTAAAGAAATGTATGTTTATGTAAAATTTCTATGACTTGGATGGTCAAGAGGCATTGATGACACAATGATGATAATAATGGAGATTATAGGTTCGCTAATAAGATATGACCTATGTGGACCACTATCTAGTAGTCAATGTGTTTTGTGCATGCACAAATTTTTGAAAGCGATATTTGTGTTGTGTAATGACTTATGAGTAGTCACTCCATACATTTTATTTTTTCACAATGTAAGATCACGAGCATACTTGTGCAAAATGGTGAAGATGAAGGCAAAAAGCCTATGATTAAGGTCGTTAATGCTAATGGAAGAAGCGACACTAAAGGGGTAAAATTCTTCGAGAATATCTCATGTATTTCGTTTGAGATTGGGTGTATTTACAAATTTATTAAATTGAGTCATTACTTTGAGTTTTATAGACTCTTCTTTTTAGTATATGGGTAGACTATAATTCCATATTGTGATGTATTCATTTCATTAAATTAACTTATTTAGTGAAAATAAGTTTACCTTTGGTGTTTCAAGTGTCATGGTTAAGTAAAAAAATTCTCATATTTTAGTGAAGTTATTTTTAGTAACATTTGATTTTTTGACAAATAAATAAAATAATAAGAAATTTTTGTATAGTATCATGGGTGTTACATATAGTCGTATATGTGCTTTCCTATAATTATTAAATTAAAATATTAAAAATTAATTATTGTATTTTCTTAACTAATGTTTAT
>JAMLFT010001981.1:0-27768 GCA_026544285.1 Pachyrhizus erosus | reverse complement strand
TTAATTTTATTATATTTATAAAAATATATTTTAGAATATTTATAATTTTAGTCTTTAATTAATTTTAAAGACTTGTAGTTTTTATTATAAATCAATTATTTTAATTATATTTTTAATCTTTAATTAATATATTTTTTATATATTTTATTTTTATTATTAATCTTATACTATATCTTAAAATATTATCAATTAAATTTAAAATAAAATAAAAATAACATAATTTTAAATAAACATCACATTTTTATTGAGTTAATTAATATAAAGGTTAAAATATCTTGAAGTATAATATTAAAATTAATAAAAAATAATATGAATAAAGTAATGGTTAAAATAAGTAATTTAATATAAAAATATTAAAAAAAAATAAAAATAGACCTATCATTTAACAATATAAATATCTTAAAGTATAAACTAAAATAAAAAATATAACAAATAATATAATGGTTAAAATAAATATTATAATATAAAAATATCTAAAATATAATAATAAAAAAAATTGAATAAACTTGTTATCTATTTCTAATATCTTATATAATAAAAAGATAACAAAAAAATCAATCTAATAAACACAAAGATAAAAATAATAAAAGCTTATCTTACGGGTGAAAGAAGAAAAAAAAATATAATAAAAATTTATTTTATATAAAAAAATCTAATAAATATTTAATAATAAAAGAAGAATAAATATAAAAAATTAAAATTTAAAAGCTGTTATTTTAAAAAAATATTACTTGAAGTAATAATTCAAAAAAAATACTAAAAATTATTTATCAAATAGTTAAATTAGTTTTTCAATTAATAAAAAAATAAAAATTAATTAAAATATCTTGTTAAACATAATTATAATCAATATAAAAAATAAAATTTTAATCAAATAATAAATTTTAAGATAAAAAAATTTACTTAAGTTTTTTTTAATGATATAAAAATGAGTTTAATTCACGTCAATATATATACACACACAACATAAAATTGAAAATTGGTATGATATATTAAATTTTTACATTTATATTCTTAATTATTTTTACTTACTCTTTGTTTATTATTTTATGAGTTCTCAAAAATATTCAAAATATTTATTCAAGTCCAATGATCCTAAATTTTTATAGAGATTATTCTACATATCTTAGAATCTCCTATAATTTTTTTCAAATCTAAATAAATTTATTTTTTATTATTTTATATTTTCTTAAGGTTACTTATTCAAAACAAAGCATTTCACTATTTATTTTTCATAAATATTAATCCATAAATCATAAATAAATTACCGTTAGACATTTAGAGCATTATAAGCTCATAATAAATTTTTTAAATCATAATGTTCATCAAAAATATTTTATAACATTTATTTTATCTCCACAATAAATTTATAGTAATTTATCAAGACCAATTAAAAATAGCAAAATTTCATAATTAAATACAATTAATTTCAAAGATAATCCCCATATCTTAAGGATCATCACCATACTTCCAATTTTTTTAAATTTCACAATAAATTTTTAGAATTTTTCTAAGGTCGTAGACAGATAAAACATCCTTAAAAGAAAATTAATTTAAAAATAATAAATGATCTCAAAAAAATCCTAAAGAATTACAGATGAATCTATAGACTCTAAAAACTTTAGTCATACAATCATCTTATCCATAATCAATTCACACATATTTAAAACAAACAAAAACAACAACAGTTACCCATTATCCCTTTACATGTTATCTTCCTTACATTACTTTCACAAAACCAACATGAAAACTCATAAAAAAGAGAATAGTATACATAGTATCATTGTGAAAATGACCAACAAAAAAAATTGAGATGAAGGCCCCTCATATCCTTTTGATTCTTGGTCAAAACACTTATTGAACGATGTTGATAGAAATTTTGTTAAATTCTTAATACCATACTTTGATTTGAGACAATTCTAATGATTGGATATTCTGAAAATTTAAGATAATTTTTTAGAAATGAATAGAAAGAAGAAAGGTCTCAGGAGGTAGGAGAAAAGTTTAGAAATTGAAGTGAATAAAAAAAAGAAGTGTCTCAGTCCCTATTTTTAAGACAAAATTCCCCCTACACTTTTTTTTATTATTTTTGGCACCCCTTGTTTTATGTGTCTCTAATTTTGTTTTTAATTGAGCCCACATAAAATCCAAATAAATTAAGTCTAATATTGTATCAGTTTTCGCGTCATTGTAAGTACAAATTTTTCTGTTTTGTGTAGTTTTCATTAATTAGTTTACTATGTACATTATTATTTTAATTATCCATTTCTCCTGTTTATTAATTAATTTAACTAATCTTCTATTAATTAATAACATTTTTATTTCTTAATTTAATTAATTTCTGCCTACTGACCCTTTTACAAGCAATTAAATTGCTTAATTAATCAATTAATTAATTTATAACTAATTATTCTTTCTAAGATTAATTAATAAACAAAACTTAATTAATTTTAATTATCTTAATTTTAAACCCCTGATCATTGTAGAACATTTAATTTTACTAATTATAATAATTATTAACTTATTAGTAAATCCTTTGTATCATTAAAACTCTAATTTTCTATTCTAATAAAAATGTCCAAATACTAATTAGCTTAATTATCAATTAAAATTACTAATTTTTTAAGACTTATTTTTATTTGAATTAATTTTTATTAGACTTAAATTTATTAACTGATTAAATTGAAGTTTAAAACTTTAATTATTAAGTTTAACCTAATTTTTATCTTATTTTCTAAATTGTTCTTAATGAGTTTACTTGTCAACTATTTTCTTTTGACTTTTGTTAACAATAGTTGACTGGTCATTGACTTAGGCTGTGTAATGCCCATTATTATTAATCTAAAAATAATCCTTAGAAATTTTTGAAATTTATAAAAAAACATCCTTTTAATAACTAAACCATATTAATTATACTTAAATTCAAACACAAGATAATTTTTATCATCCTTTCTAAAATAAAGTTTTTAAGTAAGAAACTGAATAGACTATTATAATCAACATGCAAATTTAAGTATATAAACAGTACGAGTTAATTGAGTTACAAATCATTGTCTCTTTATAGTACTATGTTTATATCCATTATAACTATAATTTAATTACACAAAATAATATGTAGTAAATCACAAAAGTTTACATGTAATCTTTCAGCTTCTGAAACCAATTAGATGGAAATCTACTATCGTCTCGTTGGTTGGGAAATCATATTTGATTATTAAGATCTGTCCTCATCACTCAGTTAGGAGCTACCTCTAACACATGAAAGTCCACAGGCTCGCGTTTGACATCTTCATATGAAAAGTAAAGGTTGTAAGAGGGAGTCATTCATCCTCAAGCATACACAAGCATAAAATAATATGACAATAAAATATCAAATATCACGTACACTTTTCTCACCGTGTCGCGCCTACCAATAAGTTCTACTAATCGTATTTTATGGTCCTTCGATGCCTCTAAACCTTCCATCTCTAAGAGGAGTTACAGGAATCATATTATTTAATCTAAGATTTGCTTTCAAGGTGATGATTGGGAGTGCATACCTTGTTCAGTACATCGAATCAAGATATTCTCAACCAAATCATGGTAATATTCCGCTTTGTCGGGGACACCAAGTTGGTTATGCGAATCCCTCTAATTTCAGAACTGTCACAACTTGACATCTTATACTATTCTTAAGGACTCATCGAGAGCCTACAGACATTTATCAAGTACCTGCTATAGTCAACTCGTGCAATACTCTAATCTTAATTCTCACACATGATAATATCATGTCATTTGTCAATTACTTCCGTCATCCTTGCGATTGAGTCTCCGTCCTTGGTACTATCACAATTTTACGCTATCAAATAAGGCTTATCTTTTATTGGTGAACAACCTCAGAAGTTCTCTGACATTTTCTTTGTACATCAAGCTCTTTGTCTTTTATTTTTAATTTCTCTGATAATGTATTTACACACAGAAGGTTATCAATCATGTTTAAGACTCGTCACCACCTCTTAATGTACATTTTATTTTTCGTCATTCTTATTTGTCTTTGTCTTCTAGAGATTTATCTATTATATTCCTTTTTGTCAAAATATACCTTAAATATAACGAATTTTCTTCCCATTCTAACAATAAAGAAAAAACATACAGTCCTATTAATTCCAATTTAGGCTTATCGATTAATGGATAATAGTATAACGAGTGCCTCCTATTCTAATATATACTTTGCATGCAAACATTTCCATTATAAATTATAATTATTGACATGCATTAAGAAAATGAGAATTAAGTAATAAATAAACGAAATAGATATAATAATAAATTTATTCTTTATTTTCTTTAACTTGTTTCTAAAATCCTAACCCTAATTCAAAATCTTAACTCCTAATTTATCATTGTTATTTGTTATTATCAAAATTTATTATTACTTTAGAATATTTTATCATCATCATCATCATTATTATTATTATTATTATTATTATTTTATTTTTATTATTATTATTTACTTTCCCACCCTCTTGTATGCTATTCTCACCTCTTCCTCATCTAATTTCTTTTCTTTTCTATCATCACCCCTTTCGTCATCTAATTTCTCTTTCTTCCTCACCCCCATTTTCTGTTATCCTCATCTCCCTTGTCATTTGATTTCTCTTATTTTCTCACCTCCCTTTCTACTATCCTCATCCGTGTTCTTCTTCCTTAGCCTACCCAAGAACCCACAGTTGCAGTATACCATTTTTTTTTTAATTTCAAATTAATGTATTCAACCAGTAATACCCATGGATTTATGGCTTTCAGAGTCTACATGCATTCAAATGCAACATTCACAATATCGTTCGAACAAGACAGGTAATCACAACTAGGAAGATTAGTGACAAAAGAGAGAAGGAAACAAAATGGCAGAGCACATACTAGATGCATGATTCAAATTTTAGAGAAGGGTAACCAAACAGAAAAGGAAGGAAGCCCCTCCTACCTCTGTGCGTTTCTCTGACGAGGAACAAATTCTTTCTCGGCGAGCCTGGAAATTCCAACAAGTTGAAACAACGTTTCAACCTTTTCTATTTTTTGTTTCTTGTTGGTAACACAATTGGTTTGGCACCTTCCTTCCCTCCTTAGGGGCTTGAGTTCAATTCCCAACCCCCCATTTCTTATATTTCCCAATTTTTTACTATATATATATATAATTTTATAATTAATATTTTCCTTATTTTAATTTTTCTAAAAATTTTAAAAATTCAGTTATAACTTTATATTTTTATTCCTACATGTCTTTTATCACCATTATATTTTAAAAATTTTATTTTTAATTTAATTAATCTCATTACACACACAGTATACATATAAAAATCATTTTATTATTTTCCTTCTACTCTTATCTAAATTTTTATTCTATTGTATAAATTGATGTAGTGCTGGTTATCTATAGTTATTATTTTTTCAACTATTATTTATTTCTTAAAAAGTAATTAATAAATTTTAATTATTCTATTAATTTTAATAACAACAATTAACTTCCTAAAATATTTTAATTTAAGCTCTAACGCACACATAATACCAAAATCATTCTAAAAATTATATTTGTCATTCTAACATTAATTTTCTTCATTTTAATTAATAACATGATAATTATTTTATTGTATTTAATTTTTATTTATTCAAGATGTTACAAGTTGACTAAGACTTAATTATGTCTTAATCAATATTTTTGTAATCTAATATATTAATTTTTTTATATTTTTCTATTTCTCAGTTAATTATTTTATGTTTAGTAATTCAATTAATTATTTATCAAACTACTACACCATATATAATTATAATCCCTATTATTATTTTTAGTATTGAATTTTTAGAGTGTTACAAAGACTACCAAGAGAGTTTAGAAGGAGGTCTAATGTGTAAAATATATGATAAAATTGCATAACTTAAATTATTCTAACATGAAAAAATGGTGCACAATAATCTATCATAGCTTCCATCACATGTTTGGCTCCTTTAAAATTTGTTGAATTCAATTTTATGTTGCCATGATCAAACAATGTTGTCCTCTCCTATTGTACCTTATGGGTATTAAGAGTTTAGATCTTAATGTGAAAGTGACGAAATAATAAAGAATTTTATAAATTAATTAAGTATGTATATTTATTATTCTCTCCAATATTTTTTATAAGATATTTTGGACAATAATAACATAGACTAATAAAAATAATAAATTAAGTTAATTTTATTATTTTTTTAAAAAAATATTACTAATCTAAAATCTTTACTCTCGTTAATCATAATTAAATTATAATGTATTGCTATTAAAATATTTTATGTTAATAATAAGAAACACATATATTCATAATATTTAATAGGGACACATAAAGAAAACAAAAAAAAAAATGAAAATTATAAAATATCTTATATTAAGGATTATTAATTTCTTTAAATTCATGTCTTATAAAAAAGATAAAAAATAATATTACTTATAATTAAATTCATGTAAAATATATAATTAATTATTATGTAATTGATTAAATAAATATTATTTTAATATAGTACTGAATACACATTTTTCAAAAAAGTTAAACTAGAAAAAATATTTGATTAGTAACATATATACACTCGTATATTATAAACATCTTTTTGATATTTTTTTTTCTCTCTCCATCTATCTCTTCCTATAAAATTATATCACTTATTATACTTCTTTCTTTTTATCTTTATCAAGGTGTCTAATAAGATAAAATTGTTAATGAATCATTAACTAAAATATTTTGATCCTTATATAATTATTTTCTAATGTCCAAATTATTCTTAATGTGCCATTAACAAGCTAAATAAAATAACTAGCAGACATTTTTTAAAAGTATACATTTAATATATTAAGAAAATAAATATTTTTTAAAATATTTTTTTTATATTTTTAAATTATAATTAATGTACTTAGAATGTTTTTTAGTATTTTTTATTTTTAAATTTAATTATTTATAATATTTAATAAAAATGATTTTAAACTTTATATAAATGTATTGCATAAGCAAGGATATTGTGATGATTTTACATTATTAAAAATTTTCTTTTAAATGGAGAAAGTCATATTTCCACTTTCTTTTATGAACAACTTTTGGAAAACATAAGTCAACCATTTTTAAAAACCAACGTCTTCTAGTCATTTTATTTTTATTTTTTTTAAACGTTGTGCATTAAAAACAAGAAACTTAGCGTGTACGTAATTTTTAAAAAAAATCTATTTATTTTTCTATTTTCACTTTTAATTACATAATTATCATCTTGTTTTCATTTTTTCTTGTCTTTTAAGATTTGAAAACGAAATAGAAAATAAAAAATATTTTTACTATTTTGTGTACAAATCTCTGTAAATAAAAAATAAAATAAAAATAAAATAACAAACTTATTTAAAAAGAAAAAAAATTAAAAATAAAATGATAATTTTGTATTTATAAAAAAGATGTGTTTCTCAAAAGAAAAAAGCCTTAAAAGATGTTTGTTTCAGTATGATACAATATTTTTAGGAATCACATTCTTGGATTATGATTACTGAGAATGTTATTTTGGATAATATATTAAAAATGTGTTTGTTTAAATTTATTATTTTTGAAAAGATTTTTAAAATTAAAAATAATTAAAATAAAAAATAATAATTAAAATTGAAGTTGTTTGTGGGCTAAAGATGTTCACATTCTCATGGAAATACAACTTATCTATCCTAATCATGGGAATAAAAATGAAACAACTTATATTGTAGCCTTTTGCTCGAGAACATGCAATATGTGAGAATATTTTTTTTTTAAATTGTAAACATACATGAAATTACTACATTTTCAAATTCACATTCACGATAGTAGATTTTTAACTCGTGAAACAAACACCCTTAACATTTTTAATTTTAAATTTCTCAAAATTATAAATTTCATCCAACAAATGTTCCCTAATAAACACATAGACACATGCATAATTTGTGTTTAAACAACTCATAACCAAAATAAAAATCTCTAAAATAATATAATTTAGTTAATAATTAATATTTAATAATAACTTAATATTTTAGTTTTTTAAATATCATAAGTATGTGATTTTAGTCATTTAAATTTTAATTATATCAATAAAATCTTTCAGATAGTATAATGATATAATTTTAATCTTTTTATTATTCACTCGTTAAATATTTAACAAAATTTAGTGATGTGATATTAACTAATGATGTATCAATTGACATGACACATGCGTGATGTCATACTAATATGTAACTAATTTGATAGGTTTACTAATATTTGATTTGGCATGTGTAATTTTAATCTTTTGAGTTTCTTAATTGTATGATTTCAATTTTTTAAATTCTAATTTGATATGATGATATTGTAAATAAAAACGAGAAAATTTTCATAAATAATATAATAATATAGCATTAATTAAAGATGTATTACGTGACGTGATATTTACATAATGATATTAATATAGTATTATATTGATGTAGTGATTAATTTGACATGTTTATGTGATAAATGATTTGACGTGTATGATTTTAATTTTAAAAATTTTATAATTATATAATTATAATCTTAAAATTTTAATTTAGTAGTCTAATGTTGTAGATAAAAATGAGAAAAATTTTTAATGACATTATTAACTACCTAAAAAATATATACTATCATTTTAACTAATGACATACTATTTGATGTGACACTTATTATTATCAATGCAAAATCATAATGATGTTGTGACTAATTTGACACTGTTATATATATTTAATTTTACATGTGTAATTTTAAAATTTTAAATTTTATTATTAAATAATTTTAATTTTTAAAATTCTAATTTGATGTGTAGATGTTGTAAAAAATGAATAAAAAACTATAAATTAGCATATTATTATAAATAATAACTGTAATAATATAATAATTTTAATTTATGTTTTTATGGATAGTAAAATTCATAATATAAATTATACTATTCTTTAAACTTAATAATATGTATAAAACACACACATATATATTATTAAATATATGTTGTAAATGCATTATTAAATAGTAGTAAGCATAATAAAAAATTTAGTACATATAATTATAATAGTAATAATGAATATTTTTATATTTTATATATTTATATTATTTAAAAAATTTAAAAAGCATAATAATAAGCAAAACAGCATAATGAAATGTGAATATTGCGGTATGGCCATTCCAATTTACAGAGATTCAGATTTGCGACAATGATCTGTAATAAACTAAAACGAAATTATTTGCACAAGCCTTTCCTTTTCTAAGGGTCTCATGATATATATTTTTTATATTTAAAAATTTAAAAATATTATTGAATTCTGAAATATTGAAGGGAAGGGATTTTTACAGTGAGTGTGGACAGTGTCATTATCGGTTGGACTTGGGAACTAGCTGCTTTTTGCTCTCTTTTCTGTAGTTTCTAGCCAGGTTACTCTCCACCTACTTTCTTCCTGGATCTCATTCTTGTCCCAAATCTTCACTAGAGAAAATGGGTTGTCATGGTAGCAAGGAGAAAAAATCAAAGACAGAATTTTCCAGTGCCTATGGATCAGGCGGTGGTAGTGGCAGTGGCGGCGGCGGCGGTTACAACACTGTTCAGGCACCACCTACGATTCAAGCACGCGCACGCGCACAAGCACATATGCAAACACAGTCATTGACACTTTCAACAGCAAACGAGAATGCGAGAAGAGTGCAGAAAACAGACACAAGCATTTTAGGAAAACCCTTTGACGACATAAAGAAGTATTACAGTCTGGGAAAGGAACTGGGAAGAGGGCAATTCGGGATAACATATCTGTGCACAGAGAATTCGAGCGGTGTGACGTACGCGTGCAAGTCGATTCTGAAGAGGAAACTGGTGTCGAAATCGGACAGGGAGGACATGAAGAGGGAGATTCAGATCATGCAGCATTTGTCCGGGCAGCCCAACATTGTAGAGTTCAAGGGCGCCTACGAGGACAGGTTTTCTGTCCACCTTGTCATGGAACTCTGCGCCGGCGGGGAGCTCTTCGACCGAATCATCGCTCAGGGTCACTATTCTGAGAGAGCCGCTTCCTCTCTTTGCCGCTCCATTGTTAACGTTGTCCACATTTGTCACTTCATGGGTGTCATGCACCGCGATCTCAAGCCCGAAAATTTCTTACTCTCTTCCAAGGATGACCATGCCACTCTCAAGGCCACTGATTTTGGTCTCTCTGTCTTCATTGAAGAAGGTTCACATTCTTTCTTTTTAGTTTTACTCCTACCTATTAATATCTACCCTGTCAATGCTTCTTCCATTTGGAACAAACAATTCTTTTCTTATGACTTACTGGAGTACTGAGATCCATATTTCATCTAGCTATCTCTTTAGGCCACCCATTGTTACCTTTCCAAGTTGATAATGCATTGTATTTTCTCAAATTTATTTCAGGGAAGGTTTACCATGATATGGTTGGCAGTGCTTACTATGTTGCTCCTGAGGTATTGCGTCGTAGTTATGGAAAGGAAATAGATATTTGGAGTGCAGGCATCATATTGTATATTCTTTTGAGTGGTGTACCACCCTTTTGGGCTGGTAAGATCTAATTGTAATTTCATAATGTTGCATATTTATAATTTATGGTTGTGTTTCTTATTTAAGAATTAACTCTTCAATGTACGATTGGGATAAGAATATGTTGTTAATATCTTTTGCAGAAACTGAAAAGGGAATATTTAACGCCATATTGGAAGGTGAAATTGATTTTGTAAGTGAACCATGGCCGTCCATATCAGACAGTGCTAAAGATCTAGTCAGGAAGATGCTGACACAGGATCCAAAGAAGCGGATTACTTCTGCTCAAGTCCTTGGTATTAGACTACTGTTTCTATTTTGCCTCAAGTAACTTTTATCAACACTATTTATTTAATTAAATTAAAAACAGTCTACATTTTTTGTTTGTTTGTTTGTATTAGTTTAGCAGTTTAATTGTCCTCCTTTTAGTTTTTGTTACAAATTTTGCGGGTACTTCTATTTGCTGGTTCTACTTTCCCAAGTTGTGCAACATATAGGCAGGGAGATTGTTGATTTCTATGTTGAAATGTAAAAATAAGAAGCAACAAACAAAATCCTGTCCAGAGACATGTTAATAGCATGTCGAGTACTGACAATAAGTGCAATCAGAATATCACCAACTAAGTAAATTCTCATCAATCATTTGCTTCGGCACTGTTTTGTCTAATTTTTGTCAAACTTAAACTGACAAAGATTGATGATTTGTTTGTTAAGAACACCCATGGATGAGAGAAGGCGGGGATGCATCTGATAAACCAATCGATAGTGCAGTTCTATCCAGAATGAAACAATTCAGGGCAATGAATAAGCTCAAGAAGCTAGCATTGAAGGTATGACATCAAACTTGGATTATAAGCAATTACAGTCAATGTCCTTTTCTTGGCAGGTCCTTGATATTGTTGAGGAATGATGATTTCTCTTTTGATTAAGTTTTTAAACTGTGCACACACACATACACTCACCCATTCTGGAATATGACTAAGCATACATAACATTATGAAAGTACATTTGTGGGTTCTGTCTGGTATATAAGCCTCTGTTGCTTTTACTTGAAACAAGTTAATAATGTCTTTTCAACTGGTCCTATGCAATTTCTTTTCATCATAATTAATATTACAGAAGTGCTACCGAATGAGGTACATGTTGTAAAATTGGCATATTGTCTATTGTGTTGATATAAATAAATAAATAAATACTGGTGTATTGAAGTTTTAAACTTTCCAGCAAGTAAGTAAAAACACATAAAAATAGTAACCTGTTGTGTCTAACTGGTGTCAGACATGTACCCTTGTTCGCACTTCAAATACTCCTTATTGCATTTTATTTTTGAATGTTTTTTATACCTGTACAGATAATAATACAATAATTAGTAGATAAATTAAAGTATTTTATTATGTCCATATCTATGATGATTTGAGCTCATTTTTAAAAGTCAAATTCTCTCTTTTGATTAAAGATTAGTATTTTATAATTTTATTTTGATTTTATACGTTATATAATTGTTGTATCATGCCCTATGATTTTTTAAATTTGTCACATATTTGTGCAGCTTACTTTGCATTGTATTTGTGCTTTCTAGCTTTCCAGAGGCTGCTTAGTGACGTGTTCCAGTTTATTTCTTTTCTAAATATTTCTCCATTCCCAACATTGGTGGAAATTTTTCTAGGTTATTGCTGAAAATCTATCAGAAGAGGAGATTAAAGGTCTTAAAGCAATGTTTGCAAATATGGACACTGACAATAGTGGCACCATCACCTATGAAGAACTGAAGACAGGTTTGGCTCGAATTGGATCAAGACTGTCCGAGGCAGAAGTGAAGCAACTCATGGATGCTGTAAGTAATTAGTAGTTACAGATCCCTGCCAGGAGCATAACTAGTTGAACACATGTGCATTCATTGTATCTTAAACTCAGCAGGATTGATGTTCTCATGTATAATTTTTCTCAGGCTGATGTTGACGGAAATGGGTCAATTGACTATCTTGAATTCATTTCGGCTACAATGCATAGGCACAGACTTGAACGTGATGAACATCTTTACAAAGCATTCCAGTATTTTGATAAGGATAACAGTGGGTGAGTATTGCAAGACTGGTATTTAGTGTTTTCCGTATTTTAATTTATTTCTAATCATTTGTGTTTGGACAACTAGATAATGTTTTGTTTAAAGTCACATTCATCTTTATAGATTTGAACTGCTTTATCCTCTGCTTTTAATGTAGTTGAGTTCTTTAATGTTGATGACAAATTTGCAATGAAAATTTGCATTTTGAATTTGTTTGTCTCCAAGTCCATATTAGACAGTACCATTGCAAATTAACAAATTTGACAACCATTTTGGCCAGATAGCCTGATGTTCGTAACACATTTGATACTGGCATGCTCAGCCTTTTTGTTTTGTCTTCACTATGGAGCTTTTATCAGTAACATTTCTATGTTAAACTACATTAATTTACTTTAAGGCTGTATCAATAATCTGATAGCTTGACTTGAGGGGCACACATGGTTGACTGTTTTAAAAATTGAAATGCTAAATCCACTTGTTGATTTATAGTTGAGAATGACAGCTTCTTTAAATTATGGGACAGGTATATTACCAGAGATGAACTGGAGACTGCTATGACCCAACATGGAATGGGTGATGAGGCAACAATAAAGGAAATAATCTCCGAGGTGGATACAGATAATGTAAGTTGGTACTAGTTTGTTTAATCAGGGTACAAAATATTGATGTTGTTACTAATAATTCTTAAACTAACAGGATGGCAGAATAAACTATGAGGAATTCTGTGCAATGATGAGAAGTGGAATGCCAAACCAAGGAAAGCTACTTTAAATCCACTGAATTATCATTATTGGCTGAGTAGTGACTTATTGTTGGGAAAAAGCATTATCTCCGGGAATGTATGAGAGGCCACTTCATGCATTGATGATTTCTTTGCAATCCCAATTTTCGTACAAGGTTGTTATTGTGCCTGTCGTGGTAAAAGTGGATTGCTTATTCTGTATTACTGTATGCATTTAGTTTTCGGCTGTCTCATTTTGCAAGTGTCTTATGGAAGCCTGAATTTTTATATTAAGATACTTTAATATCGAGTAGAGTTATCATTATTATTGTGGCTGAGTAACGAGTAATCAGGGGAGGGAACTATTTTCCTTAACCTGTATATGGAAGGGCAAACATGAATGCTTAGTTCACATAATGTTTTGATAATCTAATCTTTTGTTCAAAAGCATTTCTTTTTTTTCTTTTCCCTAATGGTTGGACTTAGGGCTATCTTCGGAGGCAAATATTTACCCCTTGCCCCGCAACGAGCCATTAAAGAATTTGATGTTCGATTTTCACAAGTCCTGGGCAAAGCATGGACACTTGCAAATAACGCGTCAAGAACGTATTGGACATGTTTAAGTCAATTACTTAAATGTTCAATTGTATTTTATATACTCTTCAATTTTATTTTTAAAGTTTGCTTTTGTTTGACAAAAATGAATAAATAGTGGATTAGATAGCTAACAACAGATAGTTTATACCTAATAACTTTTTTTTTTTTGGTAAAATTTGGTAAAATTAGCAGTTAAAATAGTTGATAAACATAAAGTTATTATATAAAAGGATATGTGATTTCTTTGTTATATATATAAGTTCTATTTATTATTATGTATTATTTATTTTAAATTAATTATAAATTTAAATAGTTTAATTTGTTTTAAATTATTTCATTTAAAAAATTAAAATATTAAAGAGTTAGGGCTTTTGTGTTTTTATTTGAGAGAGGATAAAGGAGAAATTTAACTAAAATAGCCAAGGGTGAACATGAGAAAAAAGTTATACGCCACAAGCTCAAACATTACCTTAAGTAGTGTATAAAAAAGAAAAAAAATGCGATAACTAACAAGATAAAGTTCATTATCAAACACCCCTCCTTAAGTCAAAAAAGCTTGTCCACTATAAACCAACGATTTGACCTTGCTAAATAGAGCCTTTGTGAATAAATATAAATGAGTGGTGATAAACGTACAAGAAAAAAACTAAAAGATGAAAAAGAAAATAATTGATGTGAAAGTGATATGATAAAAATGGAAAGATGGAGAGAAAAATGGGGCTAAAAGTGAAATGGAAGAGAGAGTAGATATATGTTCAGTTTTTTCCAATATAAATAGGAATGTCACAACAATTAAATGTGTAATTTTTTTATGTTTATAATGATTCATACTCATTTTTAAAACTTTGATTTTTTTAATTTTAATATAAGTTTATATTTATATATTATGTTACAGTCATGTCAGTGTCTTGTAATTTGTAAAATTTTTCTTGTATATGGTATGTTATCTGTGTCTAGAACACTCGATGACAAGAAAAGGCAGTAGTCTACACAGAACAGCTGCATTTTCTGATACTCCGTTGAGCAAAAGCATTGTTAGTAAATTATAGACAGAAATCAGACAAAAGAAACTAGAAATGCAATGATCATGAGAGTTTTTGTTTCTTTCTTTTAATTTTTTTTAAATAACCCTGAGAAGTCAGGAGAGTCGTGGGTTCGAAGTTTCATATTTCATTTCTTGGGGTAACCTCAAAGTAAACTGGCTACAGCTACAGCTACAGTTCCTAAGAATAATCAAAGGGCGCTCAAATTGTTGTAAAAGGAGAAATGCCTGACGCTAATCAAGTTAGTTTAATATTAATAAGATGGTATCCAAGGTTTTAGCTTCATATTCCCCTGACAAAAATCGTATCAAGAGACAACCATTTAAGTTACTCATCCACGTGAGGTTGTTTTTTTATACTGGGTATTATGCATCCCACTAAGTATAATATTATATGCACGTGTCTACGCCCTTTCTTTATATTTATATCTAGGAAAGAGAAATTGTATAATAGTAAGTTTATACAATCTATTTTACAACAAAGAGAGAAATATGAGTTAAGAGAAAAAGGCATCTCACAGACTCTTAAATACATCACTACATAGAGTTTGTGTCGTGTTGCTTTAACTAAAATTCTGAAAACATCAAAGATGAGAAGCTTTTTAAAAGGGTTGTGCATCTTTTTATGGCCAAAGAGTGAAGTGGAGATGTAACATTTGACATTCTAAGTTTGAAACAGCAACGAAGTGAACAGAGTTGAGTTAAATATAGAATAATATATGTGAATGGTGCCTCGGATGCTCCAACGATGCTGTTAACATGGTAACAGCCTCAGGCTTTCATAACAAGACAATGCAACAGTAATTAAAACATGACGGTGAGTTGTCATTGCCAGCAGCAGAGCAGATTAATGCTTTGCCAAAAGAAAAACGAAGTCAGCAAGCCATGGCTGCTGGTTAATTAAACCTTACCAAGTACCAAAGGTGCACATTCTCTTAAATGCTTCTCACTTGCGTTTATTTTAATA
This sequence comes from Pachyrhizus erosus, assembly GCA_026544285.1. NCBI lineage: Eukaryota > Viridiplantae > Streptophyta > Magnoliopsida > Fabales > Fabaceae > Pachyrhizus > Pachyrhizus erosus. The sequence goes on along the minus strand of JAMLFT010001981.1, from coordinate 11,849 downwards.
TAGAACTTGTAACTAGTGCGCTTGGATTTTGAAACAAGAAACGCAAAACAAATACTATCACTAAAATCTTAAAAAGAAAATGATTAAACTTTTGGAATAATTTGTAAATCGAAAACATCACATACAAAAAGAAAAACACTTATTAGAAATATAAAACCATTGTTCTAATAAAAACTATGTTATTTTAATTTAAGATAGATACACCCTTTGAACCTAAGAGGCTGCTGTGTGTGTTAAGCTTCTGTCATAGTCGATTCGTGAGACAAACCCGTTAAAGATTTCGCTTTTCTACAATCTGAAGTTAATAGCAAAAGAGTGGCTCGGAATACAATGATATAGAGAGAGAAGCGCACGTGGTAATGCTAATGCATGCCTCACCTCTCGCTGTTCTCTTTTTCTTTTTCTTTTACGAAACTGAGAATGATATTAATCAAAACTCGAAACAAAAGGACTCCACCTTGTCTTGCATTGAGATCATTGTCATTTGCCTCTGTCCATTAACATTGGCTAATGAGTTTAACTTATCTTCTTGGCCTCGACTGAGTACTGAAACCTCTTCTCTTCTCAATATCCATTTTGCCTTCGGCTTACATTCTATACACACACTTTCGTGTCTTCCAATACACACATACCACTCAAATGGTCCATTTCAGAATCCATTTTTCATGCCAATAATGAACTGTTAGGATTATACATGCTCTGGTAAAAGACCTTATAGTTATGTGTTTTCAACCATATTAGTTCTTAACATGAGCAATACCAAGTATTGTTTTACGTTCCTTTGGTGCTATTAGTTCTGCTCTGAAAGCGCATTTTTTTTTTTTTCAGAAGATTTTGGCGGTTGAATTGATTTTATTCAAGTTATTATTATTATTATAATAATAATTATTATTAGTAGTATTATTATTAATTAGGGGGTTAGAAGGTATCTGTCACTTTACGTAATCATTTAACTTAATTCCGAATGGTACAACTTCAATCCTGTGCTACCTTGGTCAATGCCTCGGCATTGTGTGCTATAGAACAAGAAGTGAGAGGAGATAGCGTCAATGTTGTTGCTGAGATTTCAGCCGAGTTAGAAAGGGAAAGGAAGAAGAATGCGGAGCTCATGGAGAGAATATCAATGCTCGAAGCTCAGTTAAGAGAGAGAAACAGGAAATCTCAAGTACGGTTAGTTGATTAATTCAGTTTTTCTTGCTTGTAATTGTACTTTAGCTTAAATAAGTGCTTGCTTGTTTAAATTTAGTCTTGTGTATGAAAATTCATTCCCTAACTTGATGAACCAGCTGCAAAGCATTGTTATATTATATCATCCAACATATGTGCTTATACGTATCTGCACATTGCATGCTGAAATCAAACTATAGTTGGATCCACGGTTTTAAATTCTTATCGCAATCACGGTTTGGTCATGGTCTTCGATAACGGGAAAAATGGTTAATGCGAATGTAATTATGGATACGAAGAAGTTGCAAAAGCTTCAAAGACCTTCACATTACAGCCACATTAGTGGTCACAAACCTTCATTGGCTCAACTAGAAATAGGATAATTCGCTGTGTTGAATTATTGCTTGATACTTCTAAATTCCCTTGTTTATTAACAAAAAGTAAAGTCTTCAAGTTGATATTGATTCGGGCACTGCGATCAGCTATCCTTTGGTCGGAGTGTGGAGGAATGATATAAATTTATGAGTATCCATATTGAACATTTGAGACTCATGACTGTATACGATGACCAAGATTTAATCACGTTCAGAAGTGTGAACATTGTTCCATGATGCTCATTTTAACTATAATTTATGTTCCCTGATTGTTGAAGTTTTCTTTCTATTTATTATTAAAGATGAAAATGTCTCGCTTGATATCAGGAACATCATCAACATGCAGTTTCAAGAAGCTTCAAAAATTTCAAAAGGCAGAAGATAGAAATGGTAGATCATGAGAAAAATACTGTGAAAAGTGAAACGGCTTCCGAGTACAAGCCTGATACAGAAGGCATTGTTCCTAAGGAGATTGATCCAGTAAAGCGCTTAGTTAATTGGATGAGCATGGACGATGGCCAAAATTTGTATGCTGAAAGATTTAAAGACTGCGACTCTGTGGCAGATTTCAATGAAACAGATAGTGATGATGCTTGTGATGATAATTTTGATGATGATATGGATAATAATCAAAGGCATGAGGAAATTGATGACCCGACTGAAACGGTTAGTGCACAGAAAGGTTATCATGCCGGTCATGTTGACGAGGAATCAAATACAACATGCATGAGAAATTTTTCTGGTGATCCAGCGAGTAATGTGAGGCAAGAAGATCAAAAGACAAGTTGCATATTACTTGCTCCACTGTCCGAGAAGAGTGAAGTGAAAACACACCAAGGGAAAGAGATTAAGGAGACTGCAGCATGTACCGCAACACTCGAGGTCCCTTCTTCAGGATCTGTACGTATATCACAGAATAGAAAGCCTCTGAAGGTAGCTTTCTGTCCAATAGAAGTTAAAAGGATAATTGAGTCTGAAGCCCTTTTGCCAAAAAATGCTCAGTCCCACACTTTAAGGAAAATCATAGTTTTTGCATCACTTGGCATAAGGCACGGATGTGAGGATATGTACGAGCTGGACTTCAACCATTTTAGCATTTTGAAGAAAGGAGAACCATATTTGTCTCCAAGGAACCCTGGGGTAAGGCTTAAGAGTAATTCTTACTCTAGAACATAATATTGGGGAATAGTAAGTGTCTGCTAAAAGATGTAATTAATAAATCTCTTAACAATTTCAACAACTAAATATTTTGCTTAAAATGTGTAGTCTCTATGTGAAAAATTGGGATTATCGTGTTTTTAATCTAATCACTAGTTGCCTGCCAAAATGGAGACTACATCCGTTAACCAAGTTCTGGCTGGAACCAAGTCACTAGTTTGCGTTCAAACTTGAATTTAGACCAATAAATTCTTTGGCTCAAATATTTCTATTCTATAAATTCAATGATTTGTTTTTTAATCCATGTAGGAGCATGTTTTATACGAGAATCCTGGTGTTCGGAGGAAAATATTTTATCCAAATCGACAAAACCCAGTATTATGTCCTGTTCAGATACTAGAAGAAGAAAGAGTAATGCGTCCATCTGATGCTAGTTGTCCATCATGCTTATTCTTGTGCATTAAATATGGTGGAAGAACAAGAAATCTTCCTCAAAATGAGTAAGTTTTGGAATGATAATGGTCCATTTCCGTGCTTTTTTTTTTTCTTTATTATATATGGTGTTGGTTCTAATGAATATAGCAATTCAAAATATTTATGTAGAGTCAAATACAGAGTAATTAATTTCTGGATGAATAATACAGATATGTGAGGCAGCGGATGGGAAGAAACAAATTGAAGTCTTTCGGGCCACTTATGTGCCGAATGGCAATGTTGGTTCATAATCGCAGTGGAAGCTTTTTCTTCAAGGCATTGGGCATCACACTACTGTTTATGGCAGGATTTCCTCATGATCTAGTTCAGAAAGAAACCAAATACCGCAACTTAGACTTGCTTCAGAAATATTACAGGTTTATTAAATTACATACATCAAGCAATCGAAGTTTAATAGAAACAGCAAGATGTAGATGCCTAGTTAAATAACAGGAAAATAGGAGCATTGCTCTAAATCAATGTCATCACAGAGAACATATGAAAAGATGAAAATTTAAATAGGAAAACATACAATGCGAATCAGAATGTTCTCAGGAAAAAAGTATATACCGTCAATATATGAAGCTCTGTTTCAATTTATAGAAAATTTGAGTAGAGTTCTTTGGTCCAAGAGACCTTCCTAATACACTGTTGCTTTCTTTATCTCTGCCCGTTACAGGACCGATGAGGATGCTGAAGGGGAGGAGTTGTTTCTTCCACACCCAATCGCATGTGACAATGTAAGATTACAAATCCCATATAATGCATGTGAGTTCTTTATATCAGCCACCTGCATGTTCTTTTTCTTTCAAAATCTTTTACAACAGTTTCTCAAGCTTGTACTGCCGTATGGGTATTCTAAAATTAATTTGACCGAGTTTACATTGTAGTTATCATACGATGTATGTAACGTATTCATATAATATCAGCAACTTTATTACATTTTCGTGGTTTTGGTGGCCCCAAAATAGCTTTTGTTTTTGTTGCTACTTGTTAGATTGCTCTTTTAAGCCTGTGTTGTTCTAGCAGGGTACTCATGAACCCCACAAATTAACTAAAAAGACACCTCCTGCAAAATCCAAGGGAAGAAAGCACGCTAATGCCATCATCAAGTCACATAATTCACCAAAGATCCCATCTCAACAGGCAACACCGACAGGTTCAGCGGCTACTCAATTTGGTTTAACTGGCTATTCCCCAGCTTACACATATGCAATGGCAGCATTTCATTCAATGCCATCTCAGATTTCCTCCCAAGACACTTCTCACATCCCAAATCCTTCCAATACTTACATCTCTGCAAATCATCGTATGCTGCCACCACAGCCAGCAAGTACATTTGTACCAGTGATGTATTGGCCTCCACCAAATGCATTTCTTCCTGGACCATATCCTTCCACATATGGATACCATTCTTTTTCTTCTCCTGCAAATTACATGTCATTCCAAACACAGCCTTATTACAATCATCCAAAGTTGTTAGAAGGCAGTGGAAAGAATGATTTAGCCTCAGATGAAACTGACAGTGACTCTGATAGCAGCAGTTCAGGCTGTAGTGGGCACAAGCAGAGACCTGCGTTCCACAAATAATGGACTCATTGCTACAATGACATGCCATAAATTATGTACTTGGAATGTAATCATTCTGTAGATGCTTGAAGTGGCAAAATACATAGCTTTTCTGCGCAGCTTGTAACTAAAACTTTATGCGTCCTAACATGATTCTGAATCTTTGATATATAATTGACGAGTTATTTCTTCGTGGAAATACAGTCCGAGGTTTGTTCCAATTTGTTGTGGATTATAAAAGAAAAGCCTGTTAAACTCTTGACAAATCAAACATTGATGTTTGATTTTTCATTGCTATTAGGCAACGAATATGCTAGAAAGGCCGCTGTATATACTAAATACTTAGTTAAATATATGGTTATGGTTGGGGATATTGTTGTTGTTATAGAATGGCTACTAATACTATTAGGTGATTAGTGTCTTTTTTCTGATTGGTGAGGGTTAGGAAAAAATGGAACTGAAGGAGAACCCTCAAATGTGAACACAATGACATAATTGATGGAGTACTATTTAGAGCAATGGCAGACAGAAATATAATTGCGCTTCATTTCTCTCTAGCGTCTGCAAGAGCATCGACGGGCGTGGCCAGTTGTACGTGATGAAATCAAGTAAGTATCTTGTTTTAAAATTCATAAAATAATAATTGTTGAGTCATCAAATATATAAGATTTTTTAAAATATTTTTTATATTATTGGAACAGAGATATCATAATAATTAAAATTATTTTATTGAATTTATAATGATAAAAGTTAACTTATAATTTAAAAGATTTTGTAGTATGTAAGATTCCGATTGAGGAAAATTCTGATTTTCTTTTAGTGAAATTTGATGTTTTAGTTGGTAAATTCTGGGTTAAATAAAGTTTAAAACAATTTCGTTGAATAGATTTTTTAAAATTTGAATAAATATGAAAGTTTTAAATACGATTGAATAAAATTAAGGATAAAGTGGTTTTTTTAAAATTATTAAAGTTTGATTTTATCTCTCTAAAATTTTGTCTGTCTTTAGTTTTTTTTATAAAAAATTCAATTTTTAGTTTTCATTTTAAATATATTTAAAACATTTTCACTCTAATATAAAATGTTACTTAAAATATTTAAAATAAAAATCATGCATTTCAAATTTAAAGAGATGAAAAACATATATTTTAAAATTAAAAATATAAAAAATAGATAATTTTTTAAAGAGATTAAAATCGAAGCTTAATAATTTAAAAGGAATAAAAAATATATTATTTTAAAATTAATAAAAGAATTATTTTTATACACAATGACAACAGAATTAAAATCTAAAACTTGTAAATATTATTCAAACATCTCACTGTTAGGACAACCCTAATGGATTATATAAGTGTAAAGTTTGTTTAGTTTTAAGAATAGAAGGACTTACCAAGAAGGGTTCAGTCCCTCACAGTGAAAGAGATATTCACATTTAATTTTCAACTGTATATTTTATAGAACGGCATCCAATACGAAAGAGAATATATGTGAAAAAAAAATTAAAAAGACTTAATTAAGTCAACAAAAATTTAAAAGCAAACATGACACTTAATCCAAATTAACAATATTAGGAGTCGTAACAGTCATATGCTTTCCTTGTTTGACAAATTATGATTAAACTATATCAAATTCAAATTTAGCAGTCATACTTTTCTTGTTGGGCAATTCATGATTCAAAACGAAAACGTACTCTTGGCTGGTTTTTCTTTTCTTTTTTGGTTCACATACTCTTTACTCGTAATTTGTAAAAGATTGCCTTACCTACCATTCATATCTATTTTTTTGGGTAAGGCCCATTTTCTTGAATCTTGTTGTTTTGTCGGCTCGGCCAATTTCAATTTTAGCCTTTCTGGGAAACATAATATTTAACTAGACAATCTCACTTTTACATTGCGATTTACCAAGAGTTACCAACAAGAATCTAGACTTTTTTGTCATTTTCATTGTTGATTCGTTTCTGTACATGAATGAAGATGATTTCATTTTTGGCATTTCTTGCTAACAGACATTTTTACCCTGAAACGACACCACTGAGCCTAATCCGTGTACGAAACTTCTCTGCCATCAAATATGAAATTGGCTTGGCCCACATACTCTTTAGTATTTGATCAATGGACCACTTTTGTATACTTCATCGCGTTTTTCTGGACTAATTAACTACCCATCAATAATTATTTTTGTTTAATCTGTTTGCCAAATTTCAAATCAAATCAAATCAAATAAGATTTATTTAAAATTTTATTAGTTACTTGTGATCATATTTTCAACTATTACGATCTCTGGCATCTCAAATGATCTTGCTAGGCGCTTGTATGCATCGCTATGAAGCTCTCTCAGCTTGGTGTTTCCCTGTATAGTGGATATGCTAAATTGAGTGTACAAAATATCTGTTACAGGAAGTGCAACCCGTTGTGGTCCTTTACGTGGGGATGATGGGTCGTTTGTAAAAGGTTTCTATGCTAAAGTTGGGTTCAGTGCTGATGCTTTTGCTAGCTTAAGCCATGGAGGATCCTTTTCTCTTTATGAGTTTGAGGTCCCTCCTCTATCTCTTTTCCCCTGTAAGGACGATATTATGGGAGTTGCTATTAGGCAACGATTATCGGGGGTAAACAAATTAACATATATCATATACTAGTATTTTATAATTATATATTGCATCCTCATATTGTGTGCTTTCATTTTTAAGATTTACCTCTTTCAAATATTAACGTTTTAATGGACGTTATATTTGTACTCCACACATATGTAGCCGTGGGTCCTGTGCTTCTCAATCCCAGACAATACTTTTTTAAAAGACTTAATCTTTTTATTGTTATTGGTAAAAGTAAAAGATTTTAAATTTTGTTGGACACTAAGTGCCAAAAAAGATATATTCGGCTAGGCATATATTTTTCCAATTATTATCTAATTAACATATTAGTCCATTATTTTAAACTATTGGACAAGAGTGTAGTTGTCACGAATTAATAATCTTAAAAACTTATAAACTATGGGGTGAACACGCATAAATAATTATTAGTTGTATACTCATATATTCATTTATAATTGAATAATAATAGCAGAAGATTTTTACTACTAACAATAATTGCAGGTGCTTAAAATTCGCTTAATAATGTTGCTTGATCCAAAAAAAAAAAAAAAACATTTAATTAACGTGTTTAGGTTTTATGGCAACCCAAAATTGTGATTTGAACAAAATGAACAGCCATCATACTGTTTGAGAAACATAATATGACAATATATATATGATCTTATCCTATAGCTAGCCATCATACTGTTGGAGCGCTATTCACAAAATAATTTTACCCAAAAGATAATAATCTAGCGCTACCTCTGGTCTGTCATTTCTCATTGCTCATTTGGATGCAAACAGTAGTTTTCCGTGCAGAAACATAGGAATAATAGCTTGGCCAGCACCAGCCGAACGAACGTGATTTCATTTTGGCATTTGCTCCCTTGCTAAATAGTCATTTTCGATGAAAATAATTAATACTGCACCTAACCCAGTGCGAAGCTCCGCGTGTACAAAAATCCTTTCTTATCTTTCAAATATTTGGTTTGGCCCACATCAATCTCTTTTGTTTACTTCATCGTTTTTTTGGACCACCTATAGTATCTATGGGCAATTATTTTAGTTTGCAAATATACGTATCCTTTGATCAATCTGTTTGCCAACCTACACTTCTGATAACGAGTGTTAACAGTGTATAATGCTCATGGGCCATGATTTATGTAGAAAGAACAAGCTTTATGAGTAAGGATACATAAACATTGTCACTGCTAGCGATAACAGCACTCACACGCATACATTGACATCTTGCCATCGATAACAGCACTCACACGCATACATTGACATCTTGCCATCGATAACAGCACTCACATGCATACAGAACTTAATTAACACCATGAACATGCCCATCCACCCAACTCTAAGATACTTGCATACTAAATAATATCCTTATTGAAATAAAAAAAATAAAAAAAAGTCACATGGGAATATTAAAAAGCAAGGCATCTTAATCCTCCTACCCCCATAAACCTGCCGACAGGATTCAAGCATTAAGAAAGCATTGGTCTCGAACAGTTCAATGACCCAACCATCCCATTTGAAGGAAAACACCTTAATTATTTTTGCATAATATCTTACAGATTTCTTCCTCTAGACAAGGGAAGAAAATTCAAGGCCAAAGTGGGAAGCAATTAAGGCTCCTCATGGTGCTTGTTGGCAACATTGCACTGCTTTCTGATCTCACCCTTTGTGCCAGTGAGAGGGTTGTTCTCAGAGAGCAAGGTAATGGCTCTAGAAAACTCCTTGAAGAAATAGTCCTGGCTCTTGGCCATTTTCTTCACATAAGGCTTGGTCCTCTTGTCATTGGCTAGTTGGTGATCCACTATCAACAGGCCCTTATTGTCCAATATGTTTCTGTAGTAGTTGTTGTCTAGAATCATGGGAGTGCCGCGGTCGTTTCTCACGTACTGCACAGCCTTAGGGTCTGGAATGGCATCAGGGCACTTCTTCAGAATGTGAGGGACGTGGTCAGGGTTCAGAGCTGGATCAATCTCTGGGTACAGACGGTGCACCAGCTTCACACAATGGGTTCGACCAACACTGTGTGCTCCTGTTCAACAAAATATCTCAGTCATTAAAACTTCAATCCATAAGCAACAATTGCCTATTCAACATGCATGTACTTTCTTTTAGCATGTCATGTACCCATGTATATATGTGGGTGTTGCATCTTGCATGTACCTTGTCTGTTTGCATCTGTCTTTATCTCTGATTAATCATGCTGAACCCACATATATCTATTAAAAGAAATATGATGCATAAAGTTTGCTATGATAATTTAAGGCTTGAGAGAAATAGAAAAAATAAAATAAAAGGAGAGATGAGTGATTGATAGAAGTAATAGAGAGGAAGAAGATATGTTTGTCTAGTGTTTATAAATAATGGATATCTAAATATCATTTCTCGTTAATTTACGTACTTCTTCCTGTTTTTAATATAAGGGAAAAAACTAATTTTATATTCATTAAAAAAATTAGTTAATTTTATTAAATTGTGTTAATTTGGATTAAAAAATAAACTTTTTCTTAAACTATTCTTATTAAAACTTAAAGATAAAAAAAATTTAGAAATAAAGTTCCTATTAAATGAAAAGTATTTTGAATAGTCTTATTAAATAAAACAAAATTCATTAAAATTTATTTATAAATAGGATAAAAACAAGAGATTTTTATTATTTATATTTGATAAAGAAAATGAGTATATGTGGATGTTATTATTAGACAATTTTTATATAATAAATTAATTGAGACCATCATAAGTGATAATCTTGAATCATATAATAATGTCCTATGTATGTATGTGGGGAGATGTTACTTTGATGAATGTATGTACACGATGTGTTATATGGGAGGGTGTACAGTAATGCATACCAAGCAACGCAACCACGCCGGGAGTGTCAATTCCCATGGCACCAAACTTCTCAAGAACTGCAGAAATGGACTCATTGTGGTCTGGGAGGAACTGCTCAACCACATCAGCTCTGCTCCTTCTACCATCCCTTCTTCCAGTTTTAAGAGGGATATAGGGACCTCCAAGCTGCAACACATAGAGTTTGGAAGCTTGCATCAAATTAATTGCAAGAATAATTTCTTACTTGTACCCAAATAAGTAGTAATGGATAAACAATTAAAGCAGTTGCCAAAACAAATCTGGACCAAATAGGTTTCCAACTACTCCGCTCACACTAAAACTAGACCGATCTCCTAAAATTAACTAACATATGGATAGGATATATGTACATAGACTTTACCTTTGAAAAGTCAAGTTTCTTTAAAGAGTAGCAAATGACAGATCTAATGAGGGTGAGCAAAGTGGGTAACAGAACAGAACAGAACAAAAAGAAAAGGACAAGGGAGTAAATTACCGAAACAATGCCATCTCTGGCAGAGAGAACGAGGATATCGGCACAGGAAACAACTCCTGGGCATTCCCTTTCCACAGCTTCTTTGATGGTCTCAATGTATCTGAAATTCCTCAAACCAAAGCTTCTGTCTGTCTCCTTCTCAGACAAGGTCCTTCTTGTGGAGTCCAGCAACAGTGAAGCATCACAACTCTACTCTCACAAAAAGAAAAGAAAAGAAAAGAACAAACACTTGCATTAGACAAAAAAGAAGAAAAACCAGGGGAAAGCAAGCTTAATTACCTGAACAGCACAGTCATGGAAGATGTTTCTGAGCCAGGAGAAAGCAGTGTTCTTGTGGCGCTTGTAGAGAAGCTTGACTTGTTCTTTGATGATGTCTTCAGCCTGAGGGCATGATTCCTTGTAGAAGTTCATCACGAGGCGATCATCTTGGACTTCCTCGGCAAAAGAAGAACTCAGTGACAGTGCTGAAAAGGATAAGATAGCGAAAAAGATGAGACCTTTGGGAGCCATTGTCTCCACTCTCACTCACTCACTCACTTAGTCAGTTACTTGCTCTGCTTTCTGCTCTCTGCTTATGCTTAAATAAAGTAGTAAGCAGAGGTAGAAATAAAATACTAGTATGTAAAATTGAGTTTAGAGTTTTAGGTTAAAGGAGTTTATGTGAAGGTGATGGTTTGTTTCATGATGATCCAATGGCACAATACACGCACTCCGAGCAAGCATTTACTAAATTAATTACTGACCATATGATGTGCCGAGGCTAGGGGACTCGGTGCAACTTTTCTTTCCCTATTTTTGGGTTTAAACTTGGACTTTAGCACCACTTACAACTAGAAGCAACGAAAAATATCCTCAAAATGTTTGTGACGTCTCGTGCGTCATTCCATTTCATTTATTTTTAAATAATTATATTTAATTCATTTCTCAAAACTATTTTTAACAAATTCTTCCTGTTATTTTAAGTCTTGGAAAAGAAACAGATAGTAATATATATTAGGGTAAACAAATTTTCCTCAAAATTTAAAGGATATATTTTTTGCAAATTTTAATGTATTCAAATAGTCTAAAAAATATAAAATAAAATTTTTAAAAAATAATAAACATAATTTTAATTATCATTTATATACAATTAATAAACATAAAATAAAATAATAATTAATTAATTTAAATAAGT
>JAMLFT010001980.1:0-27770 GCA_026544285.1 Pachyrhizus erosus | reverse complement strand
AGCAAGGTAGTTTGAATTATTTTTATATATCAAATCACTTCATTTCTTTAGATATCAAGGTCCTCTTTATTTCTATAGCTATGTTGTTACTAATTAAATCAATCATTCAAATATAATTTACTCAGTCATCGAATTATTTATTCAACGATTTCTTGTCACTATTTATTTAATTCTTTAATTAAAGACAAATATAATAATATTTTAATTTAACTATAGAACTTTTAATAATTAATATAATAATAATTGAAATATAAACACATCTAAATCTAATGTAAGAAATGAAATTAAATGTTTAAAAGTCTAAGCTGGTGACCACTTAAATTGAATGGACGAAAATGAGTGTCTTTTCTTATCTTAGTTATGTTGATCACTTATTGAGGCTACCAAAGCATGATAAATAATACTAATAATTAATTAAGTAAAGACGTTGATCGAGTGGAGAACTTTACCAGAAGGTTCTGATTGTTGTGTAGCATTAGAACCAACAAGAGGAAGGTCTCTGTAGAAATGTCTTGACCCAAACATCAAAGTGCAGCTGGGATATAGAACCATTCCACCTATCCTTCCCAGACAACACAAGGGAATATCTCTCATAATATCACCCAAACACTTACTGCAACCTTCGCTTGATACATCTGGCGTGCACTGAACAAGAGTATACACTCTCTCAGATCCAAACAAGGTAGCGTTTTTAGTTGCAAATTTCATGGTGCCGGCAGGTCCAGAATTCGCTGCCTCGCCCACTGCCTCACTCAATGTTTTAGATAACAACCAGAACCCATAGCTTCCTTCTTCCTTTGTTGAATTTGTTACGTTATAATCCATGAAGTAGAACCTAGGCCACTCCTCCACCGTGGAGAAAAAACAACGATTCGAATAGCGAACCAAACATTCGTGGTACCAAATTAAGGCCTCTTTGGAGTGGGGACACATTGTGGCTATTTGTTGGGTTGCATTTTTAATGCAGTCTTGGCACGTGTGGTTCGTGACATCGCCACGGCACATGAAGGAGCCATAAACGGTTTCGCCGGCGTCTCCACCACCGGCTGTGGTGTTGTAGAATTGCGCAGTTGTTGCATGGGAAGATAGGGATGTGAGGAGCGTTTGGAGGTTGGATTTGTAGGCACTGTTTGGAGTGAAGGTTTTGTTGCTTGAACAGCTGTGGTTCAGGTAATTAAGGTCACTGGCATCACTTATGTAAAAATTGAAGAAGCCGAAAAAGAAAAGGTATATAAGTAACCACATATCGACACTCAGCCACTCATCATTTGGTGCTTCTTGATAATTAATGTTTGGAGATCAATAGTTAATGTACCCAATACAAGATCAATTTCAGGCCTTTCACTTCGTCAACGAATGAACAAGTCTTGCCTATCATATTGGTTTTTATGTCCCACAAGAAAAACAATCTAGTTTGAACAAAGAACCTATAATTTGACTGGTGAACTGTGCACGTTATCTTACTTGCAAGAAGGATTAAAGTCTTTTTGTTTTGATTTTTTAATTCTTTTATTTTAATTTTTAAAATTATTTTTTATTTTAAACTTTGTTATCTTTCAAATAATAATATGATAATGATATTAGCAACTTAGTAATTTATTGTGTCATGAAAAGGTTAACATAACAGGTATATATAATTTTTGTTGTTAGCATGTGTTTTTAGATTTTTTTTATTAATTAATTTAACATCAATAATTATTTTAAATAAATAAAAATATAAAAATATAATTTATTAAAAAATATATTTATGACTATGTTATTATACTCTTTGATGTCATGATAAATTATTAAATTATTAAAATTGTTGTTACATCATATTATTGAATGGATAACAAATACTAAAGTTAAAAAAATTAAAATTAAAAAAAATAAAAGATCAAAATATATATATATATATATATCGTTGAACAAATTCACATTTAAGTTAATTATTAATATATTTTACTTATTAATTAAACTAAAAAAATGACTCATAATAAAGATCAATTTCTATATAAATGATTTTTTTAAAATATAAAAATAACAATATAAAGTATACTCTTTCTAGTGAGACACAATTAATCGAATATGATAATATAGACAAGCCAATACAACATTAGATGATGCAAACAAAAAAAGATGATGCTTGTCTTTACGAAGCTTAAAAATTCAGTCATAAAAAAAATGAGTGATAGATACCAAAATTATAACAAGAGTAATACTAAATATTTACTGTATTACAGATAAATTCAGGCATCTACCAAAGTGTTACAAAACCTGATCATAGGAAACAGTAAACGAAATTATAAAAAAGTAAAATAAAATGCTAGGCAGTTAAAGAGTATTCTCTCCCGAAAGTCCTTGGTCAAATTCCCCATTTTTCTGTTAATTTTTTATATACGCACTCCCCACTATCCCACTCTTTCATAACCAACTCAATAACTGGTAATAGGCTTTCTCTCTCTCCTCAACTTCTTTTACGATATTTCTCTTTTTTTTAGTATAATAGTTACCATATTTCCTGTCTATTTGGGTCCCGAATAGCTCCCATGAATTTTCAAGGTCAGGTAATTCAGCCCATTTGATCAGAAGCTCTGTTTTTCCCAGTACATTCATGCAGACAACTAACACCTCTTCTGGTTTTCACCTTCAGCTCACCATCTTCTACTAGAAACTCGGGCAAGGGCTGAGTGCAAGTGTTAATTGAAACTGATTTCTTCAGCAATGATATGTGGAAAACAAGATGGATACAACTCCCTTCTAGCAATTTTAATTTTTATGCAGCTGGGCCAATCTTTTCCAACACCTCATAGGGACCATAGTACCTCATACTCAGTTTTTGATCCACCCTTTTTGCTGAAGTTCTCAACTTGCATGGCTGGATTTTGAGAAATACCATGTCTCCCACCTAATATTCCATGTCTCGCTTGTGTTTGTCAACTTGCATCTTCATGCGATCTTGGGACTATGCTAGGTGTTTCTTCAATTCATCTAACATCACATTCCTTTCAACCATTATTCTATTCACTTCTTCAATTGAGGATGGATGCACATCTCCTCTTACTATAACTGGAGGATCCCTACCATATACAACTTTAAATGAGGTCATTTTAATTGCTGAGTTATAATTTGTATTGTACCAAAATTCAACCCGCCCAAGCCACTTTGGCCACTGCCTTGGTTTGGTGCCTATAAGGCACCTAAGGGAAGTTTCAAGGCACCTATTTACAATCTCTGTTTGCTCATTTATTTGTGGATGGTAAGCAGAGTTAAAGTTCAACCTTGTACTTGCCATTCGGAAAAAGCTCAGTCCAAAAGGAGTTAAGGAATATTTTATCCCTGTTTGATACAATGGATGAAGGAAATCCATGAAGCTGAACTACGTCCCTAACAAAAATATCAGTTATATCATTGGTTGTATATGGTGAGCTAAGGCTATAAAATGAGCATACTTTGTCAACCAATCCACCACCTATTGTGTCCTTACTATCAGCTTTTGGTGACCCCCCAATGAAATCCATGGAAAGGTCAATCCAAGTTTGTGAAAGAATAGGCAAAGGCTGCAACAATCCTATTGGACTCAAAGCTTATATTTGTTTCTTTGGCAAATTTCACACTACTGGACACATTGTTGAATGCATCTTTTCATCCCTTCCCAATATAGAAAAATAGAAATTTGTTTATAAGTCCGAAAAAACCCAGTGTGGCAACCAATAGTTGAATTGTGGAACACTTTCAATATCAAAGGGATTCTTGGGGAATTAAAAGGGATCGCTAACCTGTCATGGTAATATAACTGGCCTTTGTGAACACTAAAGCCTGAATGTGAATATGTCTTTCTACATGGATCCTGCATAATTCCTCTAAGCTTCTCATCTGATAGAGTTAGTTTGTTTAAGGCTCTATAATCAACACAAAATCTCCAAGCCCCATCTTTTTTCTTTACTAAAATCACTGGCCTAAAGTATGGACTAGTGTTTGGTCTAATTATCCCAGCTTGCAACATTTCCTTAACTATTTTCTCTATCTCATTTTTTTTTTTGTAATAAGGGTACTTGTATGGTCTGATATTAGGAATTGTGGCACCCTCTTGCAAGGTTATCATATGATCATGCTCCTTTTTTTGGGGTAATCCGCTAGGCATCTGAAAAACATCTTTGTAATATGCTATAACAGCTTCTAATCTAGTTGTAGAGGGGCTGACTTCTGCTCCAAATTTGACTTTTACAGGGATGGATCCCCTTTATGATGATCTCCACTTCCCTCTCCTTTACTTCCTGCTTCTTTTCCTCTTCTTCATCTAATTCATCCTCATTTCCCATTTTTCCACCAAGATTAGTTGATAATGTTTTTGCAAACATGATCGTGGCCCATCTTTCCCCACACTTAAAATACAACCTCTTCTATTCTTGCAATTCTTCCTGAGTCAACCTTTTTCCCATTGTAAACATCTTTTCTGCACTTAGGCCATCTAGCTGTTTTGGTTTCATTCCCTGGTTGTTTTGGGTTGATTGACTAGTTGTTGGTGGGACTCTCCAAGAACCTCCTACCATGGTTGATCGTGTAACAGTTAGTCTCTTTCCAAATCTCCCTCAATTCTGTGTGTTAGATACCCCTCCTTTCTTCAGTGCCCAATTCTTTTCTTCTAAGAGTAAGGTTTTAATCTCCTTAAGCATTTCTTCATCTACCTCCCTTAAAGGGCTCCCTATACTCCATAACTGAGTTGGTTTGCTTAACACTGAGTTGGAATCTAGGGTGGAATCGACGAATTAAAGCGTCCTTATATTGGGTCCAACTAAGGGAGTTTGTTTGCCTCTCCCACCATTCGAACCAGTTCAAGGCTCGACCTTCCGTGAATACCAAAACTACATCCAATTTCTTTGAATCTGCAACAACATTCAATCTGAAATAACATTCCACCTGGTTAATCCACCCATATGCATCATCCCCAGAAAAAGAAAATTTCCATCTTTTTGCCTCCTTGCTCTCATCACTTTGTCTTATTGTCTTCCCATCATTCATGGATCTGTGAATGTGACTCAAAAACCTGTCTTGATCCCACTCAACTATTCGATGATCTTCTATGTCGAGAACGACCACAAGAATCTCTCCGATTACGTTACTGAAGTAGTTGTCAAATCTCTTACAACTGAGATTGACTCTCGTTCCTCTACTCTAGCATGTTGCACTCTAAAGATTCTAACCTGGACTCCATGGTTGCTCGAGTATTCACCATTCAGTGCTCCAAGAATCAGAACCCTGATACCAATTGATAGGTACCAAAATTATAGCAATATTAAATATTTACTGTATTATAAACGAATTCTAACTTCTACCAAAGTGATACAAAACCTGATCATAGAAAACGAATAAATGAAATAACAAAGAAAAAATAAAATGCTTGACAGTTAAAAAGTGTTTATTCTCTCCAGAAAGTTCTTGCCCAAGTTTCTCCTTTTTCTATCAGTTTCCTATGTTATATATCCACTGCCCATTATCTCACTCTCATAACCAACTCAATAACTATTTTTGGACTTTCCTTCTCTCTCTTCAAGTTCTTTTACAATATTTCTCTTTTTTCTAGTATAATATGTATCATATTTCATATCTATTTGGCTCCGAACAGATCTTATCAATGAGCAATATCTACTCCAATTTTAGGTGAATGGAGTAGATAGGAGAAACAAAAAAGTTACGTGATAAAAAACAAAGATCAGAAAAGTAGAGTGGGAAAGAGAAGAGAAAATGTTTATTAATAATAATCCTTCTATTGTTCAGTGGAAACTTATAATGGAGAAAATTGGAGTTAATATTACTAGAAAGAATATCATATCTCAACATAAAATTTAAAATTTTAACGAAATTGTTGATTATAATCAAGAATACGCAGGGTTACCACGTCAATAATTTAATCTCGTGATCCAATAATGACATCGGTGTAAAAAACGAGGAAGAAACGAACAAAAATCCAAAAGAATATTCTCCCTAATGCTAATGTATTTCTTTTTATCCTTGAAACTGTACAAGATTTTTGGATATACTCTACAAACAATATTCATAAAAACTCCTGCTGAGCTAATCAATCATTCACGGCTGATAAAGTGCGAGTCCAAGCACGGAAGGCTAACTGCTATAACTGTGAAATGGCTTTAGTTTTTTTTACTTCTACAGATGTGTTTGTTACCACCCATCATGAAAATTATACTTCAAAGTCCAAATTGGTGAAGAAATTCCATCCAGTGGTATGACAATGTCCAAACCCACAATTTTTCTTCAAACAAGCAGGTGATATTGACATGGCTTCATTAATCCCTGAAAGCACTGCGTAGAAGGAACCTCTATAAGATGGCATCTCACATCTTAATTTTTAGCAAATATGCAATTATCTCCAGGAGTATCATGGTTCATAGAAAGATCGGTGATTTTACGAAAACCTTGACATAGGAGCTCTCATAGTGCCAAACTGGAAGTGCACATACATGGACCTTTCTCCTCACACTACTCCTTTTAATCAATGAATCCATCTCCCCATTTTTATTGTCATAATCTTTCTCTTTTTGTTAGCCCGATTCTTGGCAGCAATTCTCAACTTCCGTTTGGCATTTCGCATAGGATTGATAACAGCCATGAGCTTTTCATCTTGTCTCCTCTTATTTCTTTTCAACTTAAGGTTCTTCCTGATAAGGTTGTAAACTTGTACAAAGTTCTGAGTACCTAAAATATTCTCTAGTTTTCCACAGGTATCTTCTGCCAACTTCTTGACATTATCTGGTAAAAAATAAACATGCACAATAATCTGTCAGAAAGCATTAAAAAAGGGGAGAAAAGCAAAAAACTAAAAATATTACACGGAGGGAGGGCTTGGTAAAGTTAAACTGGGAAAGGGTAGAGCAGTAACAATTAACAATATATTAGCAACAAGTAACGATCCTCATCCCATCACCCAAAAAATATGGAATTAAAAAAAAGAAATAAGATAGGAGGTAAAGAAAGTCTTGAACAGGGTATGGACGGATCAGAATCCTCCCTCGTGTTAATAACATGAAAGGATCATGTTAGGAGAAAGACAACTATTATAGCAGGACCCACATTTATTTATGTAGTCTCCATTGCTGTTGCTTTGGTATCTTTCTGTCCCATAACATGACCCTCTCCCGTTGGTATCGAAAGAGGATTCTGATCCAGATAGGACAGCATAACCATATAAATAAATTTCAAAAATCAATTCTGCACAACACTTCAGTAAGATGGCTACCTATCACAAACTTGGAATTTATCTATCTACTACATTATAAAGAAAATTAAGGAAACAAAAGAGAGGAAACAAGCAAATTTAGGCTGCATTTCTACTTTTCCTAGTTTGAAAAACTAACCAGTTACAACTTTTCCAGCAAATCCTTCACAAACTTTATATAAAGGTAACAGGACCACATGTGCATAGTGTAGACAGTCATCCTGACTAATCTGCGCCATAATATTCCCAAAACAGTTGAAGACTATTTCCATCTGTGTTAAGCAAACAAAATAGGATATAACATTAATCATAGGTTCATTGAACACGACTGGAGAATGCACATGCAAACAGCTTGTGTACCAACCTGAATAGCATCCATTTGAAGGGCAATTTTCCCCATTTTCCTAAGCAACAACGAGACTAGTAAACGTTGGGCATTGTCAACATTCATCTGATTGTTGTCTTCATATATAGAAGAGGTAAAAGATGAGGACATGAACATGTTTCTTCCTTTTTTTGAATCAAGTAAGTCAAAAGCTTTAAGAAACCGATCTTTTTCTTGTTGCTCAAGAGTAGACCAGAATGCAGGGGGGTCTATACATGCATTTTGCCCCATCAAAGAATGGACAGCACAGATGGAAAATATAATATTCTGGGTCATCAAGCTGCTGTCAGCATCATTTATGAGTGGCATTTTTAATTGGCAGCAAAGAGAAGTGGCTATTAAAAATAGTCTACTTGGACTCATAATAAAATAACTTCTTAAGGAGCTTCCATGATTTTCTCTGCTAACATCTGTTACATGTGCAAAGTATAGGGCTAAGAGGCGAACAGATCTGCTGCGTATCCATGAATGTGGGTGCAACAGCATCTCACATATTGCTTCCCATATACCCTGAAATGTCTGTACAAAATATTACATGTCAGTGTACTTGCTAAGAAATGTGGAAAGTTAGATGGTAAAGTCTTGATTATATCCACTTTAGTGCTTGTGGCAAGGAAAGGACAGGAAAAAACTGCCTACACTCTACAATATGGAGCAATGAATCACAGCAGAAAACATTTGGATTATAAAACTTTATGTTATCCATTTCCTAATATTGTTAGATCCTCATAAAATTATTACTGAGCTTCCACCCAGCAGTGAGTTTATAGGAGAGTTATTACAAGACATGGTATCAGAACATTGTCATTCCGTTGCTCTTAACTAGATTAAAATTGCAGCACAAGGGGTTGGATCTATGAATTATCCATGTTTCAAGCCCAGAAATGCCTTTGTTTGAGCATGTTAAAGACATAAAACCATGGATAGGCCTAACACCAACAGCTTAAAGTTTTAGTTTGTACCAATTAATTCCCAAATAGCTCATCCTATCAAAGATCAAATAGTACATTTTAGTTGTAGTTTCTTGCAACTTTAACCATTTTTTTCCTTCATAGTTTCTGCCAAAAACCCAAAATCAAATAAAAATTAGACTCAAATGAGCCAACTAGCAATCCATGGTCTGTTTTAGTTAACAATCAATTGGACATTTTATGCTAGAGGTCTGCTCATTTTATGAGACCTACTAAATTGAGAGTGAGATCCACATCATGTAATGTGTCCAATGTCAATTTTGCAAAATATTAAGTAGTAAGTTGGAAAGAGTTTGTTCCTGGCATTTTTCTTTTCTGCTTATGTAATACTCTCCAACCCCACCCGACATACAATGGCACAATTTCTATAACGCTCTGGCAGAATCTGTCAAATTCAAGGCAGAAAACAGCAATGTTTCAACTCTGAAATTAATTAGAAGAGTTCTAACAACACACTCCTTGTATCACACTCTACTATTGGTTAAAATTTATTGAAAAGTGCAAAATCATTAGTAGAGCGCATTAAACAAGTGAGACAAAATTTTGTGATTTTCAATAAATTTCAACTAAAAAGTAAAATATTTTCAAAGAACCATATTAGCAGTTATGTTGCTAGTATTTCTCTATTAGTTATAGGGCACCCACATCTCAGTAATTCAACTTCCATACTCAGTTTATTGCACCCTTCCATGCTTTTCTTAGCCAAAGCCAGACACCCATAAACTGTCAAAGTCCTTCATCTAGTCATTGCAGTAAATCCACCACTATCTATCACATTGTGTGACAAGCATCTCAATATATTTCATAGACTAACATGTCATGAGCAACACATTTATATTTGAATCCTAATATATTTAATAGACACAGATTTACCTCAAGATACTTTGTAAAGCATAAATCACGGAACTGATTCATCATCTTCTCTAACATAACAAGAGAATAGTATGCCTCCTTCCAAAGGGGAATGACAGTTTCAGCGGAAAAGCCCTCTTGCCTGTTAGTAACTGCATCTATGGCAGACTGCAAGATGTGATTAGTCACAGGCAAGATACAATTTACATGTTCATGAAATCCCTTCTTTTTTACTTCAATCAGCAGCCCCAAAACCTGTATAAAAAATTTCAGAGGTCAACATAAATGATGCAGACAGGGAAACTTAAAAATGTTCTACGCTAGAAAAAATTTCATGTTTCATGTCATACAAGAAAAATCGAATTAAAACAAACACAGAATAGATTGTTTATTGATTCTTGATTACTACTGCAAGTCTTTCTTCCAGTTTCTAACTTAGTGGAGAAAGATTCCTCTGTGACAAAACCCTATGAAAAACCAAAGCTATCTAAATCCTAAGGTCAAGTATTTCATTTGAACAATAGTTCTTAAGAAGATTAATACAAACCACTATTCATACACTACACAAAGCTCTTTCGTCAATAAAGTGCATTATGTATGGTTCTACTTAGTAAACAGCACCCAATAACAACAAAGTCTTATCTGACTAGGTGAGGTTGGCTCCATAGATCACACAACGCCATTCAGCACAGATAAAAACCAAAACTTCAGGAATACTATTTAGCTTGGGATCTCGTTGATGATTTCCTCCAACATCTTTGGTCTCCCACTTCTCCTTTTCACAAGACTAAAAATCATGCAATCTACTCTTCTAACTAGCATCTCTTGTGACCTTTGTACGTGTCCAAACCACCTTAACTGGTTTTTTGTCATTTTTTCATTAATGGATGCTACACCAATCTTTTCTGTATATAATCATTCTGTATTTTGTCCTTTCTTGTATGACCACACATATCTTAACATTACTGTTTTTACTACTCCCACTTTTCTCTTATGTTGTCCCTTTAAAGCCCAACATTCACTACCATATAATATAGCTATAGCTACATGTATAGATGTGCAATAAAATTTGTCTGAGTATGATAGGTACTTTACGATCACAAATAATCCATGATGTTTTTCTCCATTTAAGTCATCTTACTTGTATACTATGTGTAACATCCTCATTAATTTCTCCATCATTTTGTATAACGGGTCCCAGATATTTAAACATAGAAATAAAACTGTTTCGGCAATCCCACTCACTTACCACATCTAGGGCTACAAAAAACCCTAGGACCAAAACTAAAAATTTAACTATGAAGGAAACCGCATAAGCACAATATGGTAAGACCGTGGCACATTACAAACAAACCAAAATAAATATCAATATATTGAGCTGATACAATATTGAAGTTTATGCTTTCCAAAGACATTTTAGAGAACATTACCTGAGAAGCTGCACCCCATAGTTGCTGCTTGCCACCCAAATACCAAGAAAGAGCATACTCAAGAATAGATTTAAGTGAATTAGGGCTAACAGAACTAATGAGCTTCTTTATAGCAGCCCCACTCATAGAACGCACAATATTATCGTTATCATTGGCTAAGCAAGCTACCAAATGGACAAATAATATATGTGATTGTTCATCCAAAACACTTCTTGGAAATTTGACAATAATAGCATGAATCATTTCAAGAACAGATTCCCGTCCAGTTGAATGCTCATACCTGTAAAGGATTAAAATATCCACAAGGCTAAAATCAATCTTTAAAAAAGAAAAAAATATATATATAATATTTATAACCCAAAAAAAAATTCTAAACTGAAACACCTACCTCAAATTTGAGAGCAGGAAATCCAAATGTTGCTGCAAGCGTTTCTCTGAAAGTTGATAATCAAGCAAAAATTGCAACAGAATTTTACTGCATTTTTTGCGAATTGGTTCCATTTGACTTGTCACCATCAATTCAGCAACCCTAGTCACAAGATCATATATCTCAGGTACCACCAGCTTGCGGCTGACAATACCCTTCAGAAGTGATAGGGCAACCAAAGATGGATTTTTTTCAAGATCAAGAAATATAGGAAGCTGAATTAGTAAATTTAATTGATCTGAGGTAAGAGAAATATTAGTGTTCCTCAAGAGCACAGTCAGCAAAGTCAAACAAGAATGCATTAAAGGACTACTAGAGTTCACCGAACCCAGGGCAATATCCAACAGAGCAGCCTTTACTCTCTCAGCTTCTTGTTGAAGGGTTGGTAAAGGCAACTTTACCAGTATAGAAAGGCATCCAAGGGAAGTAGACAAGATATCCTCATACTTAGAACACAAGCCATCACACAATAGCTTGACAAAAGGGTCCAATAAGGATAAAGTATTTTCATCTTTTACATCCTGTCTCATACTCTTCATACGTTTATGAAATATTCTGAGACCAAAAACTGTAATAAGATGTGAACACAATAAGCCATTAGCAACTGCATGGCCTGTAGAAATTCTTTTGGTATTAATACGGCTATCTTTATCTTCCGATTTCAACAATTTATTCTCATGCCAACCATTTTCATCTTTTAATCCATCTTTAATAATGCTATAAATAAAGATAAATAGATCAGTCTGGTCTACAGAGGGATTGCTCTCAATACCAGTAGCTATATGATGCAACATATTTTCCAATTTTCCTTTTACATTTGGTGTGATGTGCTTTTGCAAATGAGCAGTCACCGGTGTAAGGAGCTTCAGAGCATAGCTTTTGAATGTTACATTTTGGGCCACCAATTTCAAGCTTTCAAATGACTTTTTCCTCCTAGTTTCTTTCATTTTTGAAGCTATCTTTTCCACCTCCTTTTGCTCAGCAACATCTCCAAGAATGTCATTCTCTATCACAGAAAGCAGATCCTCCAAACAGTAATCTATCTTTCCAGCAACTGGACTTGAAAAACACTTGGACAAAATAAAATTAAGAGTGTATCCTAAGACATGAAGTTCATATCCTCGCTTCAAGGTAGATTGCAAAACCTTGACAATAAATTGCAAGTATTCCAATCCAAGTTCTTTCAAACAAGTAGCCAATGCAGACCTAGCTTCATCACGGATGCTTTCCATATGGCTCTTCAAGAAGTTTGAAATTCGATGAACAATTGTTGGAAGATACAAGTCCATCACATCCCCTGGAAGTAATTTAAGTAGCTTCAGTGCGGCAAGACTGATATTTACATTGACCTTTTCAGAATCAGAATCCAGTAACTTCTGTATCTTTGGAAGCACAATTTTATACAGGCATGTCTGTATCTCATTGTTCACATCAGTATCAGTTACCCCCATGTCAGAAACTCCATCCAAAGATTCCTTAGGTTCTTTATTGTAAGGGAGTTCTGAAAAGTGAAATTTATCCAAAATAAAGCAAATTAGGCGTATAAAGAGTTTCTGTTTGTCTGGACTACTGGATGCACCCCGGAAACATCTGATCAATAATGCATAGTATGACTTCCATCCCATCTGACCAGCTACAGAAGCAATGGTCTCTATGCAAGCATTTTTCATATGTTCTGCCTTTCCTTCTTTCTCATCAAACAACATGTTGAAGAAGAGTCGCATGAGGACTTTCTCAGTAATGAACTGGAAGTGAACAATAAAATAATTAAATTGCAGGAACTACAAAAAATACTTACATTTGAAAGGATGAAGTTACTACCTCTGAAAACATGTTCATATTGATAACATTCCGAAACCATGACAATGCCTTGACTCTCTTACGTATCTGCAACACCAATTGTACTTACATAAGACACTCTGCAAGCATTTAAATAACTACACCGTAACTAAGGAATTAACAAGTGAATAACAAGAATTAAAGTTGATGTGTTTCAGATTACAACAAGCAAAGGCAGAAGAATGCTGTTTCATTAGAAATAATGATGGTAAAACATATAACGATGAAATGTTTGAAACAAAAGCATACCACCAAGTCAGTTATATTGTCAAAAAAATTTATTTCACCATCATCATTGCACAAGATCAAAAGTGATTTAAGGTTTGATACTTCCGGAAGCTTCAACACCATTTGATGTAACAATTTTATCCATCCCTGCAACAACACAAACCAGTGTATAAGCATAAATGAATAAACAACTATTTATTTATAATTTAAGTTTACATTTTCAAAATAGTAATAACATAGTATCTACGTCAGTTTACAATTCCTTTTATCCTTGCAATGATAAAAACTAGGAATGGCAACAAATTGCCTACTTATTTGTGAGACACAATAGTGCTGCCACAAAGGGAGAAATAGGAGAAAGTCCAACTACATGCACATACATACCTAACACTTAATGATTTATGACTGAAGTTTAACAAATACCTTTATAACTGAAAGTGATCCATCCATTGCATCTGCCATATGCTTCAAGAGAAATTTCTTTGCTATACGCTGGATGCAAGATTTTGTCCAACAACTCTCAGTGTTTCTCATCATTGACAACTGTTCTTCGCTGTTGTCTTCTTGGTGAAGGATATAAGCAGAAAAATCAATAAAAGATAGCAATGAACTATGTGCACTACACATAAAAGTTGTTTCTTCAGATGACATGTCATGCACACAATGTGATAAAATAAGTAACGCATGCTCCACTTGAACGTTTCTGAAGAAATCGGTATTAATGATTCTGTAAGCATTTAAAATAGCATCATGGTCAAGCCAACCCAAAGTAGATGTTGCATTCAGCTGACGAAGAAGTTTTGCCTGCATCAATATAAAATAGCAGACAAAAATTAAAGAAACACGGAATGTTGTATAGCAGACAAAAGAACAGGGATTACCACTGAGACTATAGATGCATCAGAAGCTACAAGAGCATCAAGAAGATCGCATATTCTCAAACGCATATCCAACTCAGCCGAAATATATAAGGGAGAAACAACAGTTAGAATTTTAGCAGTACTTCCATGTCCTAGTATTGGTATAATATTTTGAACGACTTGCAAAGCTTCAACCCAGACATCTACAATATAACCGAGTTTCAATATTAATGAAAAAATTAAGTTGTCAAAAAGGCAAACAATGAAAACAGAGTGAGTGTGGATATACAATATTCTCTCACCAGAATTTTGAGTTTTCTTTTCCATGAACAGAAGTAATATGTCCACAAATTTCTTTGCCAACTCTGCCTCCCTGATGTACTTGGGTAAAAATTTGAAAATTCTTATTACCGTCTCACCAGGAGATTTGATCAGCTTTCTGCCCAAATAAAAATGAGAGCAAAACATTAAGTGCTCAAGTCCTCATTCTCCTACATGTGTTCTTATACATAAAAGCATGTTGTTTCTTTCATACATAATATGCAATCAAAAAGTGAGGCATCAGCCTTTTCATATTATAAAACTATCGTGTCAACACATGTCCTATATGTATCAGTACTTATCTTGTTATTTTTCAAATAATCTGATTGAGTTCACCCACTCTCCTGCTCTGCCTCATGCACTAGAAACTTCCAAATCCATTATGCAAAGGTTTTTGTTCCACATGCAATATTTATCCTATTGATAAACTTCACTGTTTACATCCTTCCTACTATGC
Organism: Pachyrhizus erosus; assembly: GCA_026544285.1. Taxonomy (NCBI): domain Eukaryota; kingdom Viridiplantae; phylum Streptophyta; class Magnoliopsida; order Fabales; family Fabaceae; genus Pachyrhizus; species Pachyrhizus erosus. The sequence continues at coordinate 12,787 of JAMLFT010001980.1, read as the reverse complement.
TGTTGTATAGTCTTTGTCCTCTTTCTAAACTGTCAAGGACCAACTTCCTAAAAGCCTCAGAAGAAAGGACATAAATGATTTTATATATCTAACGCGCTCCCTCCCACTGGGGCTTTTTCCTTTAAGCGTGGACAAAGCACAGGCCCACTACCTTGTGCATGAAGTCGAATTTTATTATAGGAACAGAAGCAACAAGGAACTCCTAATCACTTGATCGTAGAGACACTAATATATGTCAAGGATCAATTCTCCTAAAAGGCATTGTTTACATCTAACATATAACATATACAGGTAAAGATCTGACACCCAGAATAACAGCAAGCCTTAATTAACTAAAAACAACTGCTTAACACACTAATGACTTATCAGTTTTCATTTTGATGTATATTTTTAACAGTGGTCCAGATGGGACAATTGATTGTCCAAAGATTCTTCCTAGATGCTTGTATTTGACCTTGATTATGGACATTGTAGACACTTAATCACATGTTACAACTATAATTTTTGTTTGCCTCCTGCTCCTTACAGCTACCATTCATCACTGCCCCCTTATCAACTAGACTGTAAAAATTCTTTCTTGCACAGAAACACAGGGTATTGAATCATTGTTAAGAAGTAACTTTATTTCATGGAGATGTAAAATACAATTAATTACCAAACCCAATGCAGAGGTTGATTATTGACTTAGCACCAACATGCACACTTACATGGTTAAAATAATTAATTTGGCATTCAAAATTGTGAGAGCTTAAGAAAATAAAACCAATATACCTCTTGATTGCATTATCACTTCCAAATAAACAGTACATGCTGTCCATCAGTACTTTAATATTTGAAAGTAAAACTCTTTGAGCAGAATTGTCTTCATCGTTAAACTGATTGTCAAGGCTTAACAAGTTCTCAACAAACTTTAGAACACAATATATAACAGCTTCAGAAGCTGAATTGACAGAGATAATGGAAAATATATCGGCTACAAGACTTCCTTCCCTGCATAATAGTGCTACAAGTTTATTGTTTGCACTCATGGCCAAAAAGCAAGATAATAGTGAACTTGGTTTCTCACTACTAGCAGCCTCCTGTTTGAATTTATCAATCAGTGGTTTTACTGCACAAAAGAATCTGTCCCACAAATCAGAACTAAATTCATGATCTTCATACTTATTGAGTACAAGGGAAATAATTTTCAGGCACAGAGATCTCATATCCTTCAGCTGGTTCAAACCACCGCTGATCTGCACAAACAAATTAAAAACTAGAATATTGAATAAAGCAGACAATAAAGATCATAAGAAGGGGGCATTATGATTCCATCCAGTAGCTCAGTTAATCTGGTTTTAGTAGCCATCAAGCAACAAGTAAGGAAACAACCAAAACAAGCAATAAAGGAGAGCAACCATCACTGCCACTAAAACATCCGCAAAAGATTCAACAAGAACAAAAAATCCTTATCCCACAAAAATTGATAAAAAAGAAATAATAGTATTATACCTAAGTTAATTATATTCAAACACACCAATGCCAGAGCTAATAACTATTCATACCAACATCTACCCTGAGACATTCCTTTCATTCTCAAGTTCACTTAGAAAGTTCACTACACATAAAAATTTGCATTCAGCGTGAACCCATGAAAATAACATTACCTGGATTGGGTTTGTAGGCACACTGTCCTTCCCAAGAGAATTTGAACTAGTCCTACAATTGCACTGATCTGAAGGAAGCCCATTAAAATTTGCATTAAGACTTGAAGTGCAGCTCTCCAATAACCGAACAACACACCCCGCCAGTAGATCGAGAAAAGGCCTAATATGCAATTCATCAAAAACCCCAACAATGTCTTCAATGACATGCAAAAAACCATATTTCTTTTTCCAGGATAGGTTTGCTATATTGTCCAAAGTAAAATATTCCAACAAAGCAGCATCTTGAAATTCATAAATGGAACCTCTAGGTAAGGTCCAAAACAAGTTAGCAGGCCCATCAGTTTTCTTCACTATTTGCAAGGGCTTTATCAATAATGCAAAGAAAAGAGGCAGCTCAATGACATCAAGTCCAGCTATGAAACCCATAATAGCTTTCCGATGACAAATGCTTGCTTTCTGACAAATAAGATAACAAACGATTAGTCTACAAAGTACAAGGCAAATGAAAAGCATGTGTGACAAACCAAAAATTAGGATTACAGAAATATAAAACATCAAGATACTCAAATTGAGTATACCTTTCGAGATGCAAGTCCTTTCAACTTTCTTACTTTTGGTATCAAAAGACGGATAATTAATGGCACAAGAAAAGCCCGGTGGCATTGTTCAATTATTTCAGATTCTCTTGATAAACTCCATGTTGTCAGTTCCTCCCTTAGATTTTTGGAACTAATCAAGTTTCTTAAATGCTCACTATATGGTAAAATGTAATCATCCTTCCAGATTAACAGGCAATCCAAAACTCTCATCTGTATTTCAGGATCATTTTCTTCTAAAAGCCTGCCAAATGCCCAAAAACAAAGGAAAACAACAAAAAGCAGCAAGTTTAAAACATGAGATGAGACCATATAGATGTTTAACTGGTGAACAAAACATTGCAGTATAAGATAAATAATTGAATTGCACATCAACCTATTCTGCAGAACATCCTTAAGAAACTGGCTACAGTAAAATGACTTGGGATTTTTCATCTGCTTCAACAAGTTTAACCATTCTTTTAACACGGCCTTCCACTCTTTCCCTTTACAAGCATGAGAATCAAACAATCCCACACTGCAATTTCATTTTTGCAAAGAAAAAAAATTGTCAAGCATGGTGATTTTAAGTAAACCTAAAGAGGTTCACAAAGTTCAACCTGTTTCATGAAAGAGATAAAATATAGCAAATATTTACCTTACAAGATCAAGAATGTTGTATCCCAAAAACTTCAAAAATAGAGGAATGAACTGCCGAGAACGAGGTTCAATAACAGTTGGAATTTTTTGCAAAGCTTGCAGCAATAATGCCAATATTGTTATAGATGGAGTGATATCAGATGCATGATAGACAAACAATTTGAAACAATCATGTAGACCTGAGAAACAAAATCAACTTGATTAGCAAGCCTGCAGGAAGTCAGAAAGCTTTCCTTACATAATACCCACCAAAAAAGTAATAATTGTAGTTTAGTTAATTTTTTTATATTAGGAAATTAATGTTGTATATGGTTGAGCTGATTTAGCATGGAAAGAAAGTGAAAAGGATGGAAAGGAGTGAAAAGCCAAAAAGCACGGTTGTTAGGTTGAGCTGATTCAGCATGGAAAGTTTTAAAAAAACTAATGGGCCCCACACATTGTCTTTCCGTGCAAAAAATGAGCAGAAATAAGAGGAAAAAGTACAATAAACAGAGAGAGAACATGGGCAAAATGCTTCTCTCTCCACCCTGCAACATGCTGCAAGTCTATATACAAATGACAACGGATTATGCAAAATGCATAATCAGTTATGCTTTTCTTTGGGTTATTACCAACTAAGCTAGAAAAAAACTAATTAAACTAATCATAATTTTACACTATATATTAAACTCAAGTTCAATTCACCCACCAATTACCAATTATATTTATATATAAAATAATGTCCAAGTGTCACACACATGACATCCTGTATCTAAAAAAAGAAATGGGGGAGGACTGAGGAACATTATCCACGGTGCAATAAAGTTCAAACATACCAGCTGGCTGATCAAACAATGCACCATTGACACTCCTGTGCAAGTTACAAGAAGTGTGAAATATTGCTTGACACCTTTCTAGATAATCAATAAAGCCATCCCATACACGTAAAAAATGTAGGCTAATCAAGACAGCAATACATTCTAATACGGGATTCCATAGGTAGCTAAATCGATTATTCAAGATGCCAAACAATCCATTCAAAACAAGAGGCACATAAACATTAGGAATCCTTCCAGCAGATAGTTCCATCTGTATCTTGGAAATCAATAGCTGAATGCTTCTGCTTGTAGAAACTGAAATAGGAGTTGTTTCAATAGAGAGGAGCAACAGCAGAGCCTGTCATTTCAGCAAAATACACACTGACATACTGAAGCTTACGTTAAAAAAATGTAACAGAATATAAAAGTAGCAAGATACATACATTATTTTCCATGCAATTGGCATTGAGAGTTGGATAAACTTCAGTTTTCCTTTTCTTATCAACTGGCTGATCCACTGAAGAGTTCTCCCAACCCAAAGGTTTATAGTGACAAAGTATTTTAAGAGTTGAAATGCGAATCTCCTTGTCTGAATGATGCAAATTATCAGAAAATGTTGCCACTGCATCTGCAGTCTTTTCTTCAAGCTCTGGATGATAAATTCTACACCCAGTGTCTTCCAACGAAGAACTGTGACATGCATATGAGAGGGTTACACAAGTACAGAGCTATAGCTACTAATAAACCTATTGACAAAATTGGACTACTAAAGAATGGAAGAGACTAATACACCAAATTCTTTCTTGAAATTATCTTGACTGGGTAATTTAGTACCTAAAATTATCAAATGTCGTACATTTTAGTTCCTAGCACTACCAAACAATAATGGTCATTTTTAGTCCTGAAATTACAAAAATATATACTAAAATGACTGGCTGACATGTGGTACTTTTAGGAACTAAATGACATTTTTTATAATTTCAATTTTCAATGACCAAATTGACCAATGCTTTAATTTAAAGGATTAATTGGGTCTATATTTGAGCAGAAAACAAGAAGAAATGTCTAGAAGCAATTAACTTTAACAGAGGTTCACCTACCCATACTTGAATTCCAAATAACCAGCAACAGCCAACAACACTTGTGGAGATGATTTATATCGTTTTGCAAGACTTAAAAACTTTTCTGTTTCACCATCTCCATGGCTATTGGTGCTGTACAATCTGTTGAAAGAACTTAATGTGGCACCTATAATGCTTTCCCAGGCCTTTTTAGACATGTCTCCAATATAGCCTGCAGATAAACAGAGAGAAAGAAACAAAATAATATATGAAATTATATTTTCTATTTTTATTATTTACAGAATTCAACAGCAGAACATGCAAAATAGAAAAAATAATTATAAGATTAATAAAGCAACAATCCAAGTGTAAACTCGTAGATATTTTCTTTCTTAATATGGTCCAATCTAGTTCAATATTATGACATCAAACCCAATCTAGTCAAAACACAAAGGAATACCAGCTTTAATATGGCCTAGACACAAGAGTCTACAAGATTGCTCATATGAAAATCATCTGAAACAATACAGGATCAAAGGAATACCAGTTTTCACAGTCAGAAGATGATCTATAGCATCCACAAGCTCCACCATCAAGGACGCATTGGCACCAACAATAGACATATGAGAATAGCAACTAACAGCTCCCCACAGCAGTGCCAACATTCCTTCATCAATTTCACATAATTCATCAGCATGTGCAATATCATTTATTTTTCCCTTCCAACAACATATTATCTCTTGTAAATGACTGCAAATCCTAGCCAGTTGTGCTTCTTCACTTGTTCCATCCACAAAATCAGAGTTCCGTATATCTAATTGCATTTTCTCACAGAAAGATTGTAACAAATGTATGACCTCTTCCTCTGAAATCTCCATCAAATCATTCATTGCACTGAAAACAAGTCATAGAAGTCAAATATTTATATATGTAGAGTATTAAACAACAATTTGATCATGCACACACTCAATTATGAGGCTACCTTATGACATTACTTCTGAAATGACGTAAACAGAGATCCTCTTGTAGCAGTTTTCTAATGAAACACAGCAAACTGGAACCCAAGCTCAAACATGTTAAGAAGGTATAGAAACATAAAGAGAATGCCAATATCACAATTGCACTGTTACATTACCTTGAGCCTCCTGATTTAAAAATTGAAGGTGATTTAAAAATAGGAGCCCACTGGAAAGCACACTCTGATATCATTGAGTTATTGCAGTGACAGAGCCCTTTGAGAATGGTCAACATTAATTTTAAAATTTTATCAAAAACTAAATATAAATCTTCTTGTGAATCAATAACTCCACAAGGTTTGATAAATGTCTGTACAAGGAGAAGAACTAGTTCCAGCATAGGCTTATAATCTGTCAAATGTAGTAAATGAAATTAAAATCAATACAAAAGCACCTAAGATAACTCAAGTAACTTCCAAAAGAAAAGAAAATGAACAATATATCTATGTCAAAAACATTACATTTGAAAAAAAATAATGTTAACACAATGCACCCATTGACAAAATGCAAATATAAGAGATAATCTCAAGCCACCTGATTACCTGAACTCAACCCATTCACTGATTCTTATTGATTACCCATTAATGTATTTATTCTTAAATAAGTGATTAAGATAAGCCAAAAAGTACCGAACGGAAATCATTCCTATAAGCATATATTAACAAAACCAGGAGTTAAAATATTAATAATAAACCATAAGTTGATCACTGCTAAGTAAACTGCAGTCCTCATGGAGTATAAATGTTTGGGTCCTAAAAGCCTCACTTGTGGGAAGGGCTTAACCATACATTTCAATGCTCTAAAGGATTAGTCCCATACTCCTTCCCAAGAGTACCAAAAATTTAAATAATAAAAAGAAAATATGACATTATGCCATATTCCCTAAACAAACTTAAAATTCAATCTGTTTACCAATACAAGTTTATGATTAGCTCACTATAAAACCACCAGAGTTTATTATCCTTGTCAACTGGCTCAATTTAGCTGAACAGATCAAAAGGAAAAGTTCAGTAACATAAAGTATTGCAACTTACCAGACACCTTTTGCCCATTCTGAATCTTTATAGCTGAGACAAGTACTGATAAAATATGTCTCAAGTGCCTGATATTTCCAGTATTAACACATTCATTTACTTTCTTATATAAGCAATTCCATACCAAATTCAACTCCTTAGACTCCAACTTCTCACATAGTTTCTTGAAGACAGATTTAACAATTTTCAGAATGGTCATTGAATCTGAAATAGAGACAGACAGAGATAAGAAACAATGTGATAAAATGCATTACAAATCAATCATGAAATTATATCTACAGATAGACAAATCAGCAATAGACTACAGTAAAGGAAACATCAATTGCCTGAGAGAGACAATGACCTGTCCCAAAAATCCCACAAGTCATAATAAATATTTAAGAGAAACTTACTAGAGTTATATAACTACAACAACAAAAGCCTTATCCCACTAGCTGAGGACAATGATGAGAACAGAAAGTTTCACGCAACAATCAATTACTGGTTAGCTTTACAAAGTTAAGAATGCTTGAGTTTCTTTCTATTCTAAAGAAATTAGCCTGCTAGAGGCTAGATCATCAAATCTTGTGTCTATCTGATGCTTACCCATGGTTTTACTCGTATTCATCAAGTGTTATCAATAAACCATCAAAATGTTCACTACATGTAATAACAAAATAACTATCTAAAGAAAGCAAATTTCATATCTCACCAACTTCAAATATTCTTATACATGCAGCTCAATAATTCATAAAAACTACCATGGGAGGGATGTCTGGAAGATATTATCATAGAAGAGGCAGAGCAAACATAAAATTGAGGTTGCTTGCACTCTTTGTCTGGTTTGGGGAGGGGGGGAAAGAAAAATAAAATTCAGTTACTATTATATTATAATAGTAAATAGGATTTTGAGGTATGAAACAGTCAGAAACTACACATCTTTTGGGAAAATTTGTGACGTTCAACAAATGAACAAAATCTTTATTCAACTTGACCTCAGAGCAGGTTCAATCCTGCTCTGCCTGTCTCCTATTCTGGTTAAGTCTCTGGTGCCATCTGCCACCACTCGTTGTTGCCGCCAATAAGAAAGGAAAAATTTCATTGAATAGTAGAAAGAAAAGAACATGAAATAGAAGAGAAAACTATCCTCCAAGGATTTCCCCTTCACAAAGGATTTCTCCTTTCACAAAGAGCTAATGCTCAATCTAAAAAATGACAGTCAATTCCCCTCTCTCCTATCCTTTTTCCTCTATTTAGATCTACTAAACCCCTCTAACTAACTAACTCATTAATAGTCTAACTACCTTACTAAGTCTCCCTTCTCCTTATATCCTAACAATTACAGATACATAGTAGCATAGTAACTTAATTCAGCAACAATCGCTCACATGAACATTTAAGCCCATGATCGAAATATCGTGAAATCATCATAAGAATCAAAATAGAATTATTCTTTTAACTGGAGAACAAGCTTACCTTGGTCAGCTTTATCACCAATGGGATAAATTGCTTCACTAGTCAACAACTGTAACACTCGCTCTGCTTTTGAATGGAACCTGGATGAATGACCTTTCATAATATTAAAAACCAATGCTTCAACACCTGATTCTCTACACAGAGATGGCTTGTTCACTGCATCATCAATTACTCTTTGGATTCCTGTCCCATTAAACAATCATATTAATAGAAGCATAATTACAGAGAGATTAAACCAAGAAGCAATTTATCTAACAAGCCCTAGAAAATCAGGTGAATTGATTAAAAATATAGAAGACAAGACAGAAAAAGGGGGAAACAAATAGCCATAATGAAAAATGACCAATGACATGAATACCTCTTTCGAGCTGCTCATCTGGGGCATTCCTCAAAACAAATGACATTGCTTCTGCCATAAATTGTTGGACATATTCTTTTGGATAATACCTCAATTTTGACGTGACCCTTGAAGAATCAAAATCAAGTAAAACAATGCCAAAATTAGAAAAAATACAGATTTTTAATTCAATGCCTAGTTGTAAGCTAAAATAAACAATATAATGAATCAGTCGTCCTTCAAGCCAAGCTAACACGGTTGGGATAATTTGTGCAAGTTTCCTGTAAAGGGTTTAACAACCCTTGATGAAACATTCCTTTTCTCATTCTTGGACCGTAGGAACATTGCCTTGGTACCCTAGCAACATTACCTTAGTACCCTCAAAGAAATTATGATCAGGTATCCTGAGGTGCATCATGTAGCAAAATAAAAAGGTGATAGGCAACTTTCCTAGCAATGCAACAAGGTGGCCATAATTTCAAGATTTTGGTAAAATGGCTGTCTTTCTCATTTGAACACACTTCCAGCCAATGGGAATGAAAAATAATTGAGTCTGTTAAACCTATATGACCCAAAAAACAAAGGACTAACACAACCCCAACCAGTCATTCCATTAAGTTTGTGCTATTGCCTACAAAAGTGTACCAGGGTTTAATGTGAGCTTTATCCTTCAGCTTCTTTTTCATGTTGTCCTAGCCTTCTTCCATCTTCTACAGCCAAAAATCACCACTGGGACAGAAACAGCATTTTAAACTACTTTCAATACTTACTAATCTTATATTTCTAGTCCCCATTTTCTTTAAAGGTCGGCATCATACTATAATCATTAATCAATACCAGTCCCCATCTATTTTTTTTCATTGAATTTTCAGTTCTGTTAACATTTTATGGGTATTAGAGTCTTTAGGCTTAAATTAGGGGTCCTTCCATGTTTGCAAACCATGTCCCTTTCGACTACATTAAGATTTTACTACTTTGGTAAGGCAAAAACTTATATTGTGTATATTATAGTTTCTAAGATTTTTGCCTCAGCTTGCTTTCTGCTTCATCACAAAATTGCTCATTTAAAAAAGTATAAATTTTATTACAATAATAAATCATAAAAATGCCCAATCAAGGGAAGGAAAGATTACTCTCAAATAATTCACTGACCAAATGAGACAAAGTGTAAGTGGTTAATTCTAGTCCATAACTAATCTGATGCAAATTAGGTGCAGGTAATGGCTTACATGTCGCAGAGTATTTCAGGGTTTGCAAAATAGTTAAGTTCATATGCAAAGGAAAAAACAAAGCTACAAGAGCCAAACTCAAATCACTCACTTGAGCAACTCTGATGGGTTGCGTACAAGATATTTTTGCAGATACATCATAATGTATGACCATGACATGAATATCTGCATAAAAACAAACATTTTAAAAATACAAGCTGAGTTAAGGAATCTACCAAAGAATAAATGAATAACAAGATAGCCCCATGAAAACATTTGCCAAAATGACAGAATAATACCTGCTCAATGATATCCGGCTCCCTATCACCACCACTCTTAAGAAGAGATACTAACGAATCAACAATTCTTGGCAATAGCCTAACAAAGCCCATATCCGTAATGAATAAGAAAACCATGTGAGCATTCTCGTTAAAATATAAAGGTGCAAGAGCTATGCAAAATTTGACAATTGAAACAACAGGGAAACCCAAAAGTGTCAAATCTTTTCAAAGTGATAAGCAACTTACGGAACAAATTCCTCTAGGAGATCCCTAGATAAAGCTGCAATTAACCTGTTAAAACAAAGCTGAGATAAATTGGAAACAGCTGTAAAACAATAAAACACCAGGAAAAAAAACACTAAAAAAGAGAAACAACTAGCCATTAATTAATCAAGTCCAAGGCTACCTGGTTGTTAACAGTCAGTACAAATTAGTGTTATGAAAATCAGCTCAAACCAGTAGGGATACTCAATTGAACTGGTTTGACCAAGAATTGGTGATATAATTAGTTTGAGGTGATTGTTGCAGTGGAAATGTTATAGAACTGATGTAACCTGACAGGTCCAACCAGACCAAGTGCCAAATTTTTAAGTGAAACAGTGTGTTGTAACTTTTTTGAGATTTTTAAAGTACGGGATTAATATGACTTTTTTTATAATTTTTAAGTATGAAATTTACAAATTATGAATTTTTGGGAATTTTTTTATTTTTAATATATATTGGTTCATGCTATTTGACCAATGAATCACTGGCCTAACCAAGTCAATAATTAGTCCAAGTATGATAACTCTGGTATAAATCAGAATACAACAAAATATAATACTATTCAACATTTACTCCAGTATCTAGTAATTAGAGCAGCATACTTATACAGCTAGAATCCAATACTATTATTAATAAAATTCAACAATTTTTTACTTGCTGCAGATAATAATTGATCCCGATAGAAAAGTCGGGAATGCACCTAAAATGCTGTAACTAACACAAATGCAAAATACTTGCTCCCATCACATTAGAAGTTACCACATCCAAGTTTTTCAAAACATAGTAATATGATTTATTGTTACCATTTCATCATGTGACACACTACAATTCTGAATCAAGCAAAATGAAGTAATCCTTAAAAAAAAAACTAGCATACCTGAGAATTGGTTCGAGGGATAGCCTTGCTTTTATGTGCAACCTAGAAAGAAGCTTTGAGATTAAAGATTCTTTATGCAACAGCACCAGGGGCAATGTTTGTGTATAAGGCATAACTTGTTCATACAAAGAGATGAAATCCTCAGCTGTGTTCAACTCCTGTATTTTGACAATTAAAGCAAATAATGTATACCAAGAATGACTGAGAGGAAGTAGAAGATCATGCTAGTAACAAATGCTTGCAACTTTTTTTCATTACACAATTTTTATCCTAAGAGAATCAATTCGGGTTAGTACGCAACTCCTTCTCACCTGTCATTGCTTAAAGACATTGCCTCAAATGCAAATATAGAATGAATGATAGAAGGCATCAAATAAAGAACGTAGAGGGAGAGAAAAATAAAAAAAAGAGGAATTGTATTTCGTAAAGCATACCCTCCATTCTATAAGGCAGTCTCTGAAAAAAGAGGAACCCTCGGATGGCTCGGCTTTGACCTTCTCAAGACTTCGATATACATTGATATCGATCTCATCTACTCTCTCAGAGAATGACTTAAACTGTACATTTAATTCAATGCTTTTCAAAATTAGAAGAAAAAAATGTGAAGCAAATAATAAAAAAGTGCATAACAGAGAACAAATTGGCAATGAGAACTGGAAGCTAATTGGCAATGATTTAACTAAGACAAAGAACAAAGAGCTGCAGGAATTAAAAAATAAAAATAATTTTGATCAACGGTGAGGTTTAGGGTTTTAGCAGAGCATAAAAAATAAAGAGAATATACAAACAGACACAGAAGACGGAGAGAGAAGGGAAAGCTTACGACAAAACGGCGTCGACCAGGAGACTTGTTGAGAGACTTGACCGCTCGAGCATGGGAAGGCGTTGCCATGAGTGTTACAGAGGCAGAGGCAGTGGAGAGAGTAGGGGTTTTACTTTCTTTTATCCAAGTCCCAGCCACAGCCCCAGCCCCCAAAGAACAACAGAAACCAATGAAACGAATGGAGGGAACAAAACCGACTCTGCCCTCTATTCTAAATTTAGGTCCACTGGGCCGACCAGCCCACAAACCGAACCTTCCCTACACTAATCCATTACCAACGCCTTGTTGGGTCCATTCAGGTTACATAAACTTTTACTTTTATTAATTCATATTGATACTAACTTCAATTTTGTATTTCAGCCTCAATGTTTATATTAATTGTTATTGTAACATCCCAAATTTTTTAAATTATATATATATATATTTAGAATTAATTCTTTCTTCATTTATTTTTTATTTTATTTAAGGATTTAGAAATTTCATTCTCAAGAAAAAAACTAGCTAAGTACATATTGTCCAAAAAGAGAAAGAAAAGAAAAAAATATTTTTATTTATAAGAAATTAAAATTTAAAATAAAATAAGAATGAATAGTATAAATTTATTCCTAAATAGAAATTAATTCATAAATTTTTAATAATAAAAATTTAGAGAAGAGAAGAATAAAATAGAATAAAATCATAATATAATTTTCAAGAATTAAAAATGAATTTTTATGAATTAAATAAATATTATTGATGAAATAAATAAATTTT